>DWON01009904.1:0-11110 GCA_018251015.1 Phocides pigmalion okeechobee | reverse complement strand
TCGGTTGGGGAGGTGTGGTTGCCGGATACACATTATTGGAGGCGACCATCTTAGTGCTCAAGAGTAGGAACGCATCCGCTCTATCCTTTAATAGAACTTCTGTTCTATTTAAGATTGGGCGTGGTTGTCCATGGGCTGCAGTGACCACTTAACATCAGGTGGCCTGCATGCCAGTTTGTTACTCTTTCATAATAAAAAAAATCAGCAATTTTATTTTCAGATACAAAGCTGAATTCATTTGAATCATATTATGTACCATTGTTTTAACATTGTTACAGACTGTGACATCAACTATTGAAATCAATCAAAACGCTAATATGTAATCGTGTTTAGTTTGGTTGCGTCACGATGTACTGGAACAGAATTGACTACTAACTGAAAGGTAGTACAAAAGTGTAATACCATACCCACTTTTTTATGTACCCCATGAACATGTAACACATGTACGACAAAATATAAAAAAAATATATTTTTTAATCAAAAGTATCCTATGTCCTGTTTGATACATGTATGAATATGTTTATCAAATTTCATAATAATCGGGTGAGTAGTTTTGGCGTGAAAGCGTAACAAACAAACTTACATGCACATTTATAGTATTAGTAGGGATTACATTGAAATAATAGGTATCCAATAAGATGATAATAAGTCTACCTGTTTCCTTTACAAAGCGGAACATGAAACCGTTTCATAAGATACCTACTTTGTTTCACAATAAAACATTTTCAATCAACAATAGATCTAACAATAAGTGTAATAACTTCCTACAAAGGCTACAAAACAAAGCTCAGATGAAAGAGCTTTAATATCCGTCCGGATGTTATTACCGCCCAGAAAGCTTTCTTCACGGATATGACGATTATTTGAAAAGTTACGACTTTATATCGAATGATACTTATTGGTATTTCTTTCAAGCCTTACTCCCGGTTTTGCTTTCGAAATACTTTTACGCGGTTTTACACGTGCTATAAATTGTATAAAAATGCATTATAAAATATTGGTTAGGATAGTCTACTCCACTCCTTATTCACGGCAGATCGGCCTGCCTCTCCGCCGGATGGGCTTGTTAAAGGATCCCTAATTATCCCTAAATAATTGTTATAATTTAGTTCGGAAATAAGTTTTTTTTAAAAATAGGTTTTATAGAAACCTCGTAACAGTACGTAGATATGTTGCTACTTAACACCTCAATTAGTCAATAATCACTAGTTTCCTTGAAAACAAGTATTTTACCTAATTTAACCTATCCTGACCTACTTCAAAACATATCTCCCAATCAATGTAGAGAGGTACTCACCTGTTTTTGTAAATAACACAAGCGTAAACCCGCTATAAATTTTGAATAACAAGCAGACCAGTCATTACCATGCGTAGTGACGTCAATACAACGCCTATAGATACGTCAAAACATTCTTAACGTATGCCTGCGTTGTTTTTTGTTAAGTCGTTAACTGGATGTCGGATTTATTGAGGATTTCGTAAATAAAGCAAGTCATAAATTATTTTTTTATTTTATTATTTTTATTAATACGAAAGAGAAACGGGCATGCAGGCCACCTTATGTTAAGTCGTCACTGCAGCCCATGGACAACCACGTCCAATCTCAAATAAAACAGCAGTTGTATTTAAGGGTGGACACGGATGCGTTCCTACTCTTCAGGACTAAGATGGTCGCCTCCAATAATGTGTATCCGGCAACCACACCTCCCTAACTGAAACACAATACATGAAGAACATGTCGCTTTACGGCGAGTTATGAGGGTGGCGGTGGTGCCGCCGCGCGAGCCTTCACCTTATTGTAACCACGAAAAAAAAGCAATGTTTAAATATAATGTTTTTTTAATATGAAAAGAGGTGCAAAAATGAAATGCATGTACCATACATGACCATACTATACTTACCATACACTATAGACCTTTGGAGACACACACTCGCAAGTACACACACAAACACACGCACACACACACTCACAAAAATGTGCCGAACTGAAATTGTATATATTTATATAGTAAGTTTCTCGTTTTAAGTGACAATATATGTTCTATGAGAAATAAAGAATCTTTAAACCGAAACCTTTAAACAAAGAATGAAGGCAGTATGTTAAGTTTTTTTAGGCAGTATGATAAGTAGTCCCTGCCGTTTGGACATCTGTAACCAACTCCATAAAGAACAAGAGTCCTACTTGAAGTCGATCACAGATGCGTTGCTACTCCTAAGGACAGACGTCACCACACTTGTAAGTGAGCAAGCAACCACACCTTTCTACCGAAACGCAAGTAGGCTTCATGGTAGAAATGGGTGCGGCGGTGGTACCTCCCCGTATAGGTTTTACCACCTTGTAACCGCTTAACACTTTCCCTGCGGTGTACAACAATGCTGTGTATTGTGCGGGGTAACGCGCTTGCGGCTTGTACACACCTGTGTTGTACGTACAAATCTGTATGGTTTTCAGGCGAACAAAAGTGCTGTGTTTACGCTATAAGACAGGGGCGGACATTACATCTGCGTATTCGTAGATAATATACAGATGCTAAAAACACAATATTTCAGTGAATAAGCATTTTCAATCTGAAGAATACAGCTCCAATTTAGTGCCGCCTCCCGCAATGCTGGTCGATGTAACATGAGCGCGATAGTTGAAGTGTTAAAGAAGTGCGTGGACATGCAGACCGCCTGCTCGTTAGCTATTTTAACGACAAAGAAAATTTTAACATACCTTCTTCATCACTCCCAATCATGAAGTAGCGCTCGTAGCCGCTCAAGTTCCTATGGGTTCCGAGTCCAAAGTCGTCTTTCGTCCATTGCAAGGTCCCCACTTTATTCTCCACGCGACACGGCAGCGTCACCCTCGAGCCGACGATCGCATTCTGGACAAAAAGAAAATTACTTTCACCTTCATAATCTATGGATGAAAATCCCACATAAAACGGAGTCGCTGGCCTACCTTTTTTACCTACCTTTACGTTACGGTACGGTGCCTTGAAGGTACGATACCTTAACAGTACGGTACCTTTATGGTACGATACCTTTACGGTAACTTTGAAAAATATTTCCCTCGAGATAAAATACGACGGCTAGTAAATGGTTAACGGAATACATTACCGGCTTAGCGTGGTTAACCACAAAAAGTAAGTCAATTAGTGGTCAAAGAGGACTTTGCCCGGGGAACTTTTGAAACATTCTTCCCCGGTGTACATATGGTGAAAAAATACCGACTAGAAACAATTTGCATAGCCCACGACACAAGAGGTAAAATTTTTTGTTAAACTGCAAATGTGGCTTAAAATACCCTTTACGACAAATGTTATTTAACGAATAGAGTTTTAAGTGTGATGAAGTAAAACACGTTTATATGTATTTAAAATATTTAAAGGTGGTGGGGCGGTTAGAGCTCGCCGGGGGGGGCCCCCCCGCCCCCCTCACACCCCGCCGTAAAGCAACATGTTTTTCATGTATTTTGTTTCGGTTGGAGAAGTGTGGTTGCCGGATACACATTATTGGAGGCGACCATCGTAGTCCTCAAGAGTAGGAATGCTTCCGCGTCCATCCTTAAATAGAACTTCTGTTCTATTTGGGATTGGACTTGGTGACTACTTAACATCAGGTGACTTGCATGCCAGTTTCTTATTCTTTCAAAAAAAAAATACATAAAGCATTTATTTACAAGTATTTCGTTTGGAGAGGTGTGGTAACAGGGTAATAGACAGACAGACAATTAGATAATCACTATCACATTTTCTATAAATAATAAAGTTGTACCTGATCGCGGTTGTACATGGCAGATTTACAAGAGCAACTTCTATTAAGGGCATTAACTAACACAGTAAATAAAAAAAATATAAATTTTCATCATTTTTTTTTTGCCTTTTTACTCATTACTCTCAAAAACGGCTAAACTAATTTTGACCAGGTTTTCACTAATTTGACTAATCTTCACTTAACATCTAATTTACGTTTCATTTCAATCGAGTAATCATTAAAAAAGTTTGTCAATTTAATAGTTTGAGTACATGAGAATATGAGAACTATTGTAGTTAATAAACCTGAAAATCTAGAAACTTGAATACTAGTGAACAAAATCGTGTGCAGCAGCTTTTTATAAAATAAGCTTGGATTTTATAATAGTACTTTCTATTCTTTTCTATTTGGACTGCTATAGAAAGATAATCGTTTTTAAAAATCTCAATCCCATAGTCTTCTCAGAAACAAAACCCAAAATTATCTTACAATAATCTCGATCGCTATTTGTCAATCCTAATCTTAAAGGCGCAGCCATATTGGTAAGATAATGGCGCGCAGCAGAAATAAATACATATATCGTAATTGGCTTACGAAAATAAATCATTTGAAAATAATAATTACGTCACATTTTATTTTTAATATTTTTACTCTGTGCTAGAAAAAACTGGAAGATACTCTTAGATGTCTTCCGTCTAGTTAATATTGACTGAGTAAGATAATACAAAATAAATTTATTATTGGACATACTGTGTAATATATGTATGAAAGAATTGAAAACATGGTGAACATAGGCATTAAGATATATATCATGGAAGTGGTCTTCAAAATGATTACTATTTTATCTGTAATCAAATATTGTGTCTTAACTACTTTTAAACGAAGGCGCTAAAAATTCTCGAATTGAATAAATTAAAAAAAATAAAGAAGAAATAATTTCTTCTTTAGACACAAAATCATCATTTAGAAAAATAGACATCATTCAGGACAAGAAAATAGAAGATACGATTTATGTCTGGTCAGTTTTTTTATTCAAAACTGTTTTAAAAACGCAAGTCACAGTCGCGTCGCTGTCGCAATCGTCGTCAGTCTGAATACAGCCATTATATCTTAGGCTGTATTCAGCCCAGCACCTGTGTTATATCAACGTGTAAGATCCGATTAATTCATAGATTAGCCAATCTTGATACACATAGAGGCATAGTTTATACATGCTCCGGTATTCTTCGTCTACGCGGCCTTGTAAGCGTGTTTTATTAACAATCTGTTTTGTGTGGTTCAAGTAATATTAGGATTTTTAGAATTTCAAGAAGCAAACGAACGTGCAGACCAACTGACAGTACGTGTTCAGTAATAAAAGTAATAAAAGCTTAGCCTGATCAATCAAAGGGGAGTCCATGACCATGCGGCAAGCCAAGAACATTAGCCGTATGCCCGCGTTGAATAATAATCGTAATTCTCTACGAGATATGAACCAACCCTTTTGTCACTGGCGATGTAGATCAAACGTAGGACAAAATTTTGAAAAAAAAATTGGTAACTAGCAAGTGGTATAATAATGAGTGATTATTATAAAAAACAGTAACAATAATAATAGTTCCTTGAAACGTTAATACAATTGAATGTATCTGGTTTACATCAACTGACTGACATCTCACTTAAGCCCTAAATCTGTTTATCTTAAGTTTTAGGTCCCTAAGTTTTGTAAGCTTAAAGTATTTTAAGGAGACCTAAGTCATTCTCAACTTTGTTTAAAATAATTCATTGTTAACGGCAATAGAAACTATTGCTAACTTAACAGCTTAGCTTCTGATGATAAGAACAAAATTATTTAAACTATGCAAAGTAAATAAATCACAATTTTGAATTTTGGTGTCAACCCGTAGAAACAATTTACAATACAACTTTTACGATTATTTAAATTTAAAATTGTGCATTGTATAAAACGAAGTAAAGTCGAGCGTGGTCGGAATTTGGATGGGTGACCATTGGTGTCTAAAGCTCGTGTTTCCCGGTTTCGTAGACAACGTTAAGCTGTACAATCTCGTGAATATTATATTTTATTCAAAAATCATTATTCAAAGTACTCTTTCCAGAACTTTTTTTTAATGTCAATAAATTTTCACCGGCTCATAAGGTATATCGTTTTGGAAAAGAAGTGGCGAAAGAAACTCCAAAACATACATTTTTCTATATTTGAATATGTTATTTTCAAATAATAAATTAAACTAATGGAGCAAGTGGAGCTGGAGTCGTTTATCCAGAGTTTAGAGACCATAGCTTGTTATCCTTAAAATAATCGCTGGTTTAATAACTCGCATTTTTACAGTGTTTGTTTACCAATCTAAATTTTCTTTTCTGTGAAAAATAATTGTGATGTAAAAAAAGCTTGGAGTACGTGGTGTCAATAGACCGCTGAAGAAGCATAAAATGAAAAAAAAAATTTTTTTTCATATTATGGCATTGTCATCCGTCTCTGATACGTATGTAAAGTTTCAAATTAATCTTTTCATAAGACTTTTCAAAATTGGTAAAAATTATGCTCAAAGAATCCGTTACATACATACATACAACCCAAGCTAATAATAACGTGATAAAAACGCTTGTAACTTGTACCCGACCGTCATAATGGTATTAATTTAAATGTACCTATACATAATTATTATTCTGGTTAATTTACATAGGTATTTGTTCAATCGTAAGCCATTTATCAGAGGGCCATTATCAGGCTATATTAACAATCCCTTTTGAATAATTCGGTAAACAAATGCGTTTTTAATCGCAGGCTGTTTTGCCAATTGTCGCTAATTTTCCGTTGAAAGGGTAAATGGTTTTGTGGGTCTTCCGATCGTGACTTAGTTCCTTATTAAAATATTCGTAGTGTCCCGAATAATTTAGATAAAGATCGGGGTGTTTGAGGCAAATCTATATAATTATCGGTTCTGGAAAATCATAAGATTTTTTGATTTGATTTTTTACTAATGAAAATACAGATACGGCAGAATAATATGATATTATTACTTTTCAATGGAAGAACTATAGTTAGACTGGGGAGGTACCACCGCCGCCCGCATAATCCACCGTAAAGCTTTGCTTGTCTTTCAGTTGGAGAGGTGCGCTTGCCGGCTACACTTTGAAGCGAGGCGACCATCTTAGTCCTCAAGAGTAGCAACGTATCTACGTTCAAGATCAGATAGGATTTCAGTCGTGTTTCTCGTTATACATGGATGTCTATGGGTTACATCTACTTAACATCACGTGGTTTGCAAGCTCGTTTGCTACTCTTCTCACATAAAAGAAATACTTTTTAACTAGTGGTTTGTCGTGGTATTCGGGCATTCCAGTTTTTCTAACAGCAAAATATTCTCATGTACTCTTGTCAAAATTATTTTTGGGCGAATCGGCCCATTTTTTTCGACATTTTGGCGACAACATGACTGGTTCACATCTCGGACAGAGAAACGCATTTTTATAATTTATTTACAATGTACCATTAAAAAAGATTATTTTTTATCACAAACAGACACCTCAATTTAAATTATATGTGTAGATAAAGCTATAAAATTTTCATCTATCCGTAACTAGTTTTAAGATCACTTACTATAACGACCGGAAATTCCAATACTAAGACTTTGATGTTGTAAATTGGATTTTAATTTAAATATTTTAATGCGAAATGACTTGGAAATTAGGTACATGTACAGACCTATAAGCCTACATATATAATAAAACCCATATTTATACCACATCAAAAAATATATAGGAAGTATAAGTACTAAATATTTGTTCCGCTTGGCTTTAAAACCTTTGGCCCATGGGGGCTGCGTGCCAAAAGAAATCAAAAAAATTGTCCCACATTTGATAAACGCCGCCGGTGACAAAAGGGCTGGCTTATATCTCTCAGTTGCGATTGTTATTCAACACGCATTCAGCTAGCGTTCTTAAAACCTTGAATGGGAACGGACCCCCTTTGGATTATTTAGGTAAGGCTTTTATTAAAATTAGTTTTAAGATTTTCATTATTTTGTGAAGTTCCTATATAGAATAAAATATATTTTTGATAAACCTCGAATGCGTTTGAGAACCCTACACTTCATAAATGGCAAGTGGAGAAAACTTGGAGGTCACCAGATGCTATGTACTCACTGCAACTCATAATCTTCCATTCACATATGACCTCAAACAGCCCTTAAGCCCTATCTGGAGAACCATCCCGGCTACACTTAGAATTTCATTCGCTACCCTTAGAGCGGCGACCAGCACAGTCCTTATACGCGCAACGCATCGACCTACGATCTCAAACAAGGCTTCAATCCTGTTTGAGGTGGTATGTTGAGGCTGCAGCGACTACTTAACATCATATAGCTTGAAAGCTCGTTTGCTAGCTGAAACGAAATACAATGCAACCTTAATATAACGACCCTCAATATAGCGATTTCCTCAATTTAACATTTTTTTCGAAATCCCTTAGCTCGTGAGAACTAATACAAAACATACCGTTTCATTACAAATTAATTTATCAAAAACGTTTTTATAATTAATTTTCAATTATTTAATTACATATAAATAGAAAGTATTATATTATGTTGACAAAAAATTAATAAATTTATATAATTGATAATTAATTATTATTGCAAATAAGGGTTCGTGCCGAAATCTTGTGTACTTATATTTAAGAGCGTAGTGTATAGAGCATGACGCAATATTCATTGTATATTTACACTTAGAAATTCCGAAAAATAAGTAACTTTCGCCGACACTTTTAAAACGAAACACCTTACGAATCGGTGGTAGTTTATTGACGTGCAAAAAGAGTTCTGTAAAGAATGTACTTTGAATAAAAATATTTTGATTTTTTTGATTATTTACTTATTAATCTCTGTTTAACGAGTTTCCGCAACATATAGCCTATATATATCGAATCCTAACAGTTATTTAAGTTATATTGATGATTATATTGTTATAGAAAATTGTAAACCAACTTAAATAAAACAACATTGTTTTCATTAAACCTGTTTCCATTTTTAGTGAAAATCTTTGAAATGCTGGAATATAACTAAGTACACAATGACATGACTTACTACAAAAATAGAACAGTTATCAAGCCGAGTTGACAGGAAACAGTTAAACATGTTAATTTTCTCCCAACACGTCTCGTAAGCGGGTATTGTCAATGTTGTAAAACAAACATTAATTACAACGGTTTTAAAAAGAGCATATTTTACTGTCTTTTAAGCTAGAAGAGTATAGTATAGTAGACATACAATACTTCAAACAGCTGAAGTCTAATCTAAGCTTATAAGTAGTTACTGCAGCTCATGGACTAACGCAACTTCAAACAACTGAAGTCTAATCTGACCTCATAAGTAGTTACTGCAGCTCATGGACAAACGCAACTTCAAACAACTGAAGTCTAATCTGACCTCATAAGTAGTCGCTGCAGCCCATGAACATACACAACTTCAAACAACTGAAGTCTAATCTGATCTCATAAGTAGTCGCTGCAGCAAATGGACATACACAACTTCAAACAACTGAAGTCTAATCTGATCTCATAAGTAGTCGCTGCAGCCCATGAACATACACAACTTCAAACAGCTGAAGTCTAAAACGAGCTCGTAAGTAGTCGCTGCAGCCCATGTATACATATTCAAATACACCTAAAGTAGAATTCTACCCGACCTCGTGTGTAAAAGAACATGCAGGCTACGTGATGTTAAATAATCACTGCATTTATCTTCAAAAAAACTGACGTCATATCTGACATCGTAAGGAGATACATTAATTTCTAAGGACTAAGATGGTCGCTAAGTAGTCGCTACAATCCATGGACATCCGGTTAAAGAGTAATAAGTTGTAAAAACGAACAATACAATATCAATTTCCGTTTTCTAACAAAATAAAATATAATCAAAATTTCATCAAAATATTTTAATTAACGATAAACAAAAATAAGTGAATAGTTTAAATGGGCAACTGTGTCCAATTTTTATATCACAAACATTGATATCAGGAGCTGGTCCAAAAAACTTAAAACCAGATTAGAGGTCAACGAACTGCGGTCATATAGAGAATTGATTAACTTGAAATGTCGTTAAAAAGCTCATAAAGCTTAATTTTATGCTAACGGAAAGCTGTGGTATAATATTTAACGTTCATTCCTGATCGTAATGATATTGTTAAATTTATTATGCTTATGACGGGTTCAATTTTTTTTATATAATTTATGATTCAATAAGATAGTAAATAATTGAAGCAAGCATGGCTACGAGGCTTGTGGAATTAGTATCTATCGACAAAGTTAAGCAACGTTAGGCGCGGTTGAAAATTGGATGGGTGACCGTCAATGGTAAAATTTCAAACATGCTTCCGTATCGTATTGCTATGTTTTTTATTAATAAATGATAATCGTTAAACCATTTCCGAATTATTTTGGGTGGTTTCAAAACATTGATGCAGCATTGTGGGGATGTATTATTGCCTGGCTTTGGAAATACTATGATAAATGTTTTTTTAAGTAAGAAGAGTAGCAAACGAGCATGCAAACCATCTGATGTTACGAAGTCGTAACCCATATATATCCACACATAACTACAAACACGACCGAAATCCTATCTGAGCTCAAACGTAGATACATTGCTACTCCTGAGGAATAAAATGGTCGCCTCGCTTCAAAGTGTAGTAAACCGTACCTCTCCAACCGAAACACAAGTAATGCTTTATGGCGGATTATGAGGACTACGGTGGTACTTCCCCAGTCGAGCTATAGTTCCCCCACCTTGCAAAATAAATTAAATATACATAATAAATATTCATAAATATATTCCGATGGCAATTTAAGGATGTTGATTTCCTTAAAATCTCCAAGAATTTCTCTACAGCCCATGTTGTAGATGGCGCGAACCTTTTCTGAAGAAACGCGAGCAAAGTTATTAAATAAATAATATATGTATATACCTAAGTTGTATCCAATATATAGACATATCCTCTGAGCTAAAAGTCGGAAGTTCGCTTGCCAAGACAAATGTTTGAACGTCAGACAAGTTTACTATTTGTAGAGCTGAGTGTTCACATATATCTCTACATATGTTTTATATGAGGGCCCACATCGCTGAGTTTGACTTGTTACTAGTATTTTATGGACGTAAAATATTAGTTTTATGTGTAAAGGTTCGTCTTAACTGAAACTTGCTTGTTAAAGCATTTCTTTTTCAAATTATACTATCCTTATATGGGCTTGTATAGGATTTAATTTCCCGATTTTTCTTGTTTTTTAACAGCATTTTTTTTTATTCTGAAAGAGTAAGAAACGGGCATGCAAGCCACCTGATGTTAAGTGGTCACTGCAGCCCATGGACAACCACGTCCAATC
>DWON01009903.1:0-11112 GCA_018251015.1 Phocides pigmalion okeechobee | reverse complement strand
TGACATTGAATCAAATATTTTAGAAAATATTGAAGTTTTGGTAACCGACCCTTTTTCTTTGCGGTTCAGTGTATATGGAAGTCGGTAACATGACAGCCTGTTAGCCTTCTCCTCTAGGTAGTATATAATGCAAATGAATTGACATGTACTGTACTTGATAGAGATGAAAAACGACGTGATTACTAAACTTATATCATTACATATATGAAATGTATTAAGAATGTACAAGAAAATAGATTCGGAGTTATTCAGCAGTAAATCAAGGAAACGTAAAATGCTTAGGTAATGTCGATAGTGACAGTAGCCAATCACTTTTCACTGGTAAGAATTTTCTATAAAATTATGTTTCTCTTTTTATTATTTTTCGAGTGCTTTTGTTTATAACGTTGATTATTTCGGCATCACCGCTATCACGAAATAATAAATCTGAACTTTTACAGCTACATATTAAGTCTCGGTTATAAATGATATTGAGATCGAAGTTACTACCTTGCATGGCATATTTCCTAATATGTCTCTATACATTTTCAAATAAAATTGCATGCAATTTGCTAAAGCAGCTGGGGCTTGCTTTCGCGTACATTTGGTACGCGGTTTATAGCTTACTACCTGACGGTATTAACTTGTAGGATACAGGCAAACTATTTAACAAATACACGTGACACTTTCACGTGCGTGGGGCTGGTTTGTACGTATGCTATGTGTTTTTCATGTTGGAAGAATAGCAAGCGAATGTGTAAGCCGATGTCGAATGGTCTGTACAGCCCTTGGACAACTATGCTCAACCTCAAATAGGACTAAAATCCTGCCTGATACGCTTCTGATGAGTAAGATGGTCGCTTCGTTTGGAAGTGTATTCTCGGCATTACATTGGCATCGTTCGTGCACCTACGTTTCCGTTAAAAGGGTGTGGTATGGTAGACTAATTATACAAGGCTTTCCAACTTACTCCGCAGGGACGGAAGCGCATTTTTCTGTAATTGAATTTAGTAGGTCTCCTGTTCCTGCATCCTGGTAAAATGTACTTATATAGAGCCTGCTATTCCTCCATAACACATTTATAGAAATGATTGAAATATCGTTGCGATTTATCCTGTTTCCCGATGTAAGGAAAATTTTTCTCTTTAACTCGCAGTCGCAACTAGAAATATCTAGATTTGACGTCCGTGAGACATCGATAATGACCTTGCGAAGAGAGTACACTGTAAATTTCAAAGAAGCAGCTGGAAAAACATTGTCATTTATCGTTTTAATTAGTAGATATTTTCCGATGTAAGGAAAGATTTTCTATTTTAAGCTCGTAATCAGAAGTAGAATTATCTATATTTCCTATGCGTTGTTTAATTAACAGATGTTTGTTGTGTCTTGAGTTTTCTTAGAAAGAAATGTTTATGATTTCTTGTACATGTATTATTCTTTTTTTTTAAGTTTTTTAAAAGATTTGTGAAAATATTTTTTTGATACGTTCTACGATCAATGGTATCGACTTTTTCTTCTTAGTTAAGGTATTGACGACGCAGTTTTCTGTTTAAGATTCAAAAAGTAAGAGTCCGTAGACGTGGATACTTCGCAAAAGTAATTAGGTATCCATATAACTTCCAAACGTAAGTACTTTGGTTCGACTTAGGTATTTCGAATGAACAAAATCAAAGTTAATTCCAGGTTACTGTGTAAAATTCGAATCATATGTATGCCAGTAGGTTTATATTTTTAAATTTATTTGTACAGACCATAATTTTTAAGGCTTTTTATTCATTAATATTTGTTATACCTACTACTTTCTGATACTCCACTCGAATGTTTTTCGGAATAGTAAGCTGTAATGAATCTTGTCAAAGTTTACTTGTACGTACACTAGAACTGATATATATGATAAAACTATAGCTGTTCAACTGGGTTTGTACCACCGCCATCCTCGTAGCCTACCGTGACGCATCTCTTCGGATAGAGAGTTACGTTTGCTGGGTATATTTAAAAGCGAGGCAACTATCTCATTCCTCCGGATTAGGAACGTACGAGACAGAACTATAGTTCTGTTTGAGGTTGTCCATGGACTATAGCATCAGATGGCCTGCATGCTTGTTTGCTCTTTTCACATATAATATGTATCTGTATGAAAGTACACGTGACACTTCAGTTTTATGAAACTCAGCTTCCCACGTAAAAAATGTCAATTTTAAAGCACCGATTTTTCATATAATTAATTACGACACGTTTTAACATTTTGACGGTAAAGGGAGTATAGTGTCACGTGTACCCTAAATGTCGATAGTTCATAGTTATGTGACTACTTGTTAAGTGTTTAAAGTTTATAAAGTTGTTATCTAATGTATCCTTGGCCTATCGGATACTAATAGATAGTTAATTACACGCCTATGTCTTCATGTATGCCTTTATAGTATATTAAACAGTCAATATACTTGTAGGAGCAATATCTATTTTTTTCCGAAAGTAAATTAATGTTTTTGTTCTTTAAACATGTTTGTCGGCTCAGGACACATGTAAAATTCCAACCATTTCTTGAGGACTAACATGGAATGCTTCGAAAAGGTTCATGCCTCAAAACATCGTTCGAATCAGATGTCAGAACACAGCAGTCTTATGCCGCGTTTATCAAGAAAAATAAGTTACATATATGTACATATAATTCGTGCTTTGATCGTATTTGGTTCATTTAAATAGAAATTGCGCCTGATTAGCAATTTTGAAAATAACTACGTATGGATCTGTGGAACGGTTCTGGCAAATGATACAACTATAGCTCGATCGGGGATTTATAATCCGCCGTAAAACAAGTCTTGTCGTTCGTATGAGGAGGTGGTGTTGCCGGCTACACTTAAAAACTAGGCTACTATATCAATCCTCAAGAGTAGTAATGAATATGTAAGACGTTAGGCAGGACCTCAGTTCTGTTTGTGAAAAAGCGGAAATGTCCATGGGCTGCAGAGACCATCCAATGTTAAATGCCTACAGGCTTGTTTGCTACTTTTCCAGCATAAAAAAGTTAATAATAAAATTAAGTGGACATCTAATTTTATGAGATCCCTTTTCAGTTGGTTTAACCTTGATGCGAATTACGTCCGCTAGACGGAGTGGATCTTTGAATTGGAATATTTCCTTTAACGTTGCATTCTGTGGCAGTGAAAGTTAAATTGTGATGCGGGGGCAAAATACTATATTATATTGGGTAAATTTATATCGATTGGTCATGTGAGAAAATGTTGAAAATTGGAAAAACTTTTGAAAGGTAATTCTTATCACCGGCGAGACTCCGTGTTACGTGGGATTTCCATCCTCAAAAGAAACCTCTACGGCTTCTCTCTCCATCTTGTAACGAACGTAACTGGTTTTCTATAGTACGATGCCCTAATCTAATACATATCTGGGGACCTTCCTCGGCTCCTCGGGTTTTGGTTTGTTGAGAGGTCGGGGTGAGATTACTAAAACTAATCCGATTGCGACGTCTGAAAGACTCGATCCAACTCTTATTACTCTCGAACCCAGAAGGCTCCTTTTTTAAGAGACAGCTCTTACGCTAGGTAGGAGATACTGTAGCTCTATTCTGGTCCCGAGCGACAGTCACAATCATACCGATTTGCCCATGTAGAGAGTTTCAGGTTTAATTTCAGATTTAAGGACATATCTGAACATAGGACATAGCGTAACATTCTTGTAGCGAATATTACAAACAAACTATTCTATTTCCAATAACATGTTAGTATACCTTAAACTAATAATAATAGAAGCCTAAAGGGAATCCGTGTCCATGTGGCAAAGTACCAATGACGCTGACTACACCTCTGCGATGAATATCGAAATCTATAAAACATTTAAAATTCATTCCTCATTCCACAGTCTAAGACGTAATCCAACATTAGTTGCAACATCCTTCGTACAAATTTAAAATAGAAAAGATTTTATGTTGGAAAATTGTGACGAGGTAGCATACCGAGAATGGACGCCCACGCGCTGCCTCGTTGAAAGTCGTACAAGTTGAGGTAAAGTTCCAAATATTTAACTTACGGTACTTTGTACTAAGAAATATCTGGTTTATATTTAGAATGACAGTTACAATTAGTTCGTCCTTGTTAGAAGAGTAGCAAAAGACCGTGCAGTTGATGTTATTCGTTGCAACACATGTTACCAAAATAATTTGTTTGTTACTAGAACCATGATCGTAGAAACCTAACCATTGATATTCGTTTAATATTTAGGCTGTCAACGTCACCAACATCTACTTTATACTGAGAAGACAGCAGATTAGAATGCATTATTTTCTGATAGAAGACTGACAAATGACCGTATCCCATCTGTTGCCCTAATGCTAATAAAATCAGCGTGATAAGATCAACTATGACTGCTCCTCTAAATAACATAATCTATATAAATATATCAAACTCCGTAGACGATTTAACATGTTGCTACAAAAACGCTACGAACCGTAGAATTAGCGTAGCTAGACATCAACACATGTTGCAGTCGGTTACGATATACGGGCGATATTTTTTACGCCTACGCTACTCGTAGAGTTGGCGTAGCACAGTCAAATGTATATTGCGAGGAAAAGTTCCTTTGTACTTCATATTTCATATGACTTTTTGACTAGAAAACTTTAATTGCCTTCTATATATGTCGTTTTTATTGCTTTTAGCAAGCTAAAAATTACCTCTGTTGATTTAAAGGGACAGGGGACATAGAAGTCTGAGGGTATATATTCATATTATATTTTTTTGTTCTCTGGTTAAAAAATAGTTTGTTTATTTGAGCGTAGTCCTACCCGTGAGGTCCCACCGCCATTTTCAGAGTCAACCGTTTATATATATTAGATAGCGTACCAATGGCATTATTTGTGGTTACTGATTTGCATAAGTATGGGAAAATAACGTTTTTAGCACGCAACCGTGTTCAACTTCAGGGAGCCCCTGTTCTAGAAGTTGATTAGAAATGTCAATTGGGTTGCAGTGATCCTCTGACTATTAGATTGATTAATGCGTTTGCTTCTTCAATATTATTAATAATTTTGGATATAATATACTTACATTTAAAAAATATTAATGATAATATACAATAATAATGTATTGCATGCAATAAAAAAAATCTTTGTGGCTAAACGTGTATAAAGTCGGAAAGATTACACCCTTTTGACGTCTCCCCCTCCTTCCTCCCCCGAAGGATTGCCACTGGTCATGTCGTAGTAGTGGGATGGAGTCTTGCGAATCCCTGTGATTCCCAAGGCTATGTCCGTATATGTAGTTCATCTCCCATGTTGACCAGGGCTGAGGTGACAAATCTGACGAAGAGCAGTCCACGAGGTAGATCTCCCTATGCGTTCCCGTGGTTCCCGAGAGCGCATTGAAGGTGAGACTCGGACACCGGACCGAAAAAGCGTTCTCGTCATGCAGTTTAGCGTATAACTTTTATAGTAAGTAACATTGACAGCGGATTCGTACTCCGACATGAGTCACAGGTGCGTGTTCGTGTAAGGGTATTAGATAGGTTTGTTCTACTTCCTGAATCCCGAATTTCGTGTGTAATGTACATAGGATCATGGGATAAAGCGGTGACGGCGTAGTGATGACATTTCTAGCACTCAGTGTGTATTTCATGGTTTGAATTTTTGGAATGCAATCATGATTTTGAAAGGTATGCGTATTAAATTTTAATTATTACTTTTAACATCGTCCCTGCGGCACGACACTACTTTGTATTGCGCGGCACAATGCGCTTGCGGCTTGTACACACTGGTGTTGTACGTACAAATCTGTTTGGGTTACGGGCGAACAAAAGTGCTGCGTTTACGTTGGCGTTACTAGACTGGGGGCGGACATTACGACTGTGTATTCGTAGATTACGGTGTTAAAAATACAATATTTTCGTGAATTGTCGGTGCAACTCCAGTCTAAAAAAATAAACTCCAGTTTAGTGTTGCCTCCTGCAACGCTGACCCTGAGCGTCGCAGTCAAAGTGTTAAGACCGGAACACATAAACATTCCATTTCTATTATAAAGAAAGGTGGAAAAAGTTACCGGTTCGATCGGGGAGATATCACCACTTCACACATTTTTAGCGTTATCTATCTACGTTTTAGTATAAAGGTAGTTGCCAGCTCACTTATAAATTAGGCCACCACCTTAGAGCTTAGGAGTAGTTACACATCTACTATCGACTTCAAGATGGATTCTTGCTGTTGTGGCAGTGACTATTTAATTCAAATAGATTGCATGTTCATATTATTAAAATAATTCCATTATTAATTTTAAAAACAAACACCATTTTGTAAAAAAAGCAGAAATAGGGGTGGCAGTGGTGCTGCCACAGTAACATATAATGTTAATAAAACCTGTAGATTATTACAAAAATGCGATTATCATTATTATTATATTTTTTTACTCAAAGTTGATGTTTGCAACAATACGTTCAGCGTTTAGAGTTTAGCTTCCAGATTTTCAGTAGAAAACGAGCGGAAATGATTATTCATATGAATAAATTACAAATATGCAATATAGATAAGTTACGAGTTTATTTCAATGAGATAATTAATAGTTTATGAAATACGAGATCAAATTTCACATGAAATAATACAATAAATGTATTGTATTATTTCGTGAGACCCAACAAAGTGTCTCTGTTACGTCGTTTATTAAAATAGTTTTGCCTTAATGGTGTGATGTGAAGTGTCTGTTGTAAAACTGAAATTGGTTTTAAAGGTGGAAGAACTGTAGTTCAATCGGAGAGGTACCACCGCCGCCCACATAATCCGCTGTAAAACATTACTTGTGTTTCGGTTGGATAGATACGGTTGCCGGGTACACTCTGAAGCGAGGCGATCATCTTAATGCTCAGGAGTGGCAACGTAAAAATAATAAAATAATAATAATATCCTTTGCTATTTTTTTATATTAAAAATAATATTGACTCCAGATTAATTTTTGATTTTACAAAAATACCATTCTGCGCGCAGCTATCTTATATTAGTCGTTACATCCAACATAAAACAGGGCTAAGGTATTGTCTGTGGAGGTATAAGCATTCTGCTGCGACCTGAGAGGGTTGTATGCATAATTTCTTAATGAAAAGAAAAGAAATCTAAACATCATCGGATTTTTTATTATACATCACAAACAATTATTACATTAAATTATAATACACTTGAAAATATACCTAATATTTTTTTAATTTAATATTTTAGCATTATTACAAAACCTACATAAAATACCTTAAGCCTAATTAAATATTTTACAAATTAAAAATGCCATCCAGTACTCCTGCTTGTGGCATAGTGCCCAGAACACTGGCAGCCTATAGTGGCCAGACACTGGCCTCGTTGTATAGCCAGACTGATTATTTGAGAGAAATAGCTGCCAGCCCTCCGGTTACCCGAGGTGACGATGAGTCTGTCAGACACGTCCCCTACGAAGTTCCTCATGTCAGCTGACCACGGACCCAATGTTTCTGTCACAAGCGCCACAAATATTTAGTCTTCTGAAATAGACAAATATTTGCGGCGCTTGAGAAATTGGGCGCGGTCAGCTGCGGCCCCAACTCTAATACATGTTTCATGTATATAAGTTGGGGCCAGAGTGTCAACGCAAGTCACATCCCACACCAGGGCGCGACCCAACTTCCACGGCACAAGAGTTGCACGTCAGGTCTCTTGCCATCATCCCTACACATACCACACGGTTCTAGAGATGCTGGTACAGAGATGGTGACAAGAGCCCTACGGATCAAATCGTTAAGTGCGCAGTGTTTGTATAGTCGGCCAGTGCTCCTGGAGCAGGAAAGACCATGTCTGCCAGACCCGTCTACGCTTTGGCCACATAAGCAACGATGAGGTTCACAAATCTTGGCACCAAGCCGAAGACATATTGAAATTCTCAAAGTTGAGTGATCAAGAATAGTGCCACGATTTTTGGAGGGAAGTGTGTGCAACCAGTGACCAGCGTTTTCTCCAGAAACAAATATTAAATAAATAAGAAATCTAAATATTTTTATTCAAAGTAAATTATTGACAGAACTGTTTTTGAACGTCAATCAACTGTCACCGACTCGTAAGGTGTTTCGTTCGTGAAGAAGAAGCAGCGACAGAAACTCCATGTATTTGCTATTACAATATTTAAAAAAATTGGTGACAAAAAGGATGGTTCATATCTCGTGCAGAGATTTGCGATCGTTATTAAATGCAGAAATGTGGTCTGTGTTCTTGGCACCACGCCGCATGAGCACGGAAAGAATTTCATTAAAATCGATCCAGCTCTTTAGCAGGAGTTCAGTAATATACAAACACAGAAAAATTATAAATATAAAGGTTTATTAAAAAAACTTGCCGTTGATAAATATACTCTTAGCATACAGGCTTTTCAATGTGTGTTCAATCAATACCACATTACAAATATTTTATTATCGGTAAATGGGTTGTAGTGGTCGTTTATTTATTTTATATCTCTAAATTGTATTTTAAAGGTATTGGTGTGAATATTAAATATCTGAAAAGAATAGTAAATTTTCGTTTGATAGTGGATAACAATTTCTGTGAACATACAATACTGTTTATATATGTATTTCTTGTTTTTGTTTATTTGAGAAGAGTAGCAAACGAGCGTACAAGCCACCTCATGTTAAGTAATCGCAGCCCATAGTCATCCACGTCCAACCTCAGAAACGACTGAAATCTTATCTGAGCTCGGACGTAGATACGTTGCTACTCTTGAGGACTAAGATAGTCGGGTCGCTTCAAAGTGTAGCCGGCAACCGCACCTCTCCAACAGAAACACAAGTAATGCTTTACGGCGGATTATGAGGGCGGTGGTAGTACTTCCCCGGTTGAACTATAGTTCTCCCACCTTCGCTTCTATTATTATAAGTAGTTTATTAGAAGAGATATACATATTTTTATACATAATACAATAATGAAAATCTTAAAACGAATTATAATAAAACCTAACCTAAACAGTCTAAGGACAGTCCGTGCCCTTGCGGCGGTTCCAAGAGCGTTAGCTACATTCTCGCGTTGAATAGTAATTGTAATTCTCGGAGATATGAACCAGTATTCTTGTCACCAGCGGCATCGATCAAACGTGAGACTAACTTTTCACTGTTGAAATAAATATATAATCATTACAAATAATTATTGAAACAAATCCAAAAGTAAATAAATATCAAAAGGTTAGTCGTTTATTTTTTACATCTGTGATATAATATATCAATCGCTGATTTCCACTATGTCGCAAAATAATTAGGTGTTATCTGATATTTTGTATAAATAGAAACGAGATGTTTTGTTTTGTTTTCGGTAAGTAGAATATATTTGTTGATGAAAAGTGATCTAATTTCACCTTATTTAAGGTTAAAGATATCATTGTTTAGTCTTCATCATGTTTTGGTATTTATACACAATTATATACAACTAGCTGACCCGACGAACTTCGTTCGGCTTAAGAGACAATGAATGAGAAGATTTAGGATTCTAAAATTAATGCTAAATTTACTGATAATTATTGATTTCTGACAAAAATTACACTCATCAAATTGTCATCATACACAAACAACCATAGACAAAATTACGTTTAGCTCGTTTTGTTATTGCATGTCAGATGTGTTTCTGTTATACCCCGTTTTATAGTGACTTTGTCACGTCACACGGGATCGCGGTCGAACGGGATAAAAAGTATCCTATGTCCTTCTCCTGGTTCTAGGTTATCACCCTACCATCTTTCAGCCAATTCGGTTCAGCCGGTCTTGAGTTATAAATAGTGTGACTAACACGACTTTTTTTTATATATAGAAGATATGTTTTAATTGAAACCTGACGACTAGCAACGCTTTAAGCGTCTGTTGAGTAGACGTTTGTTATTGGTCTATTTACGTATATCAGATCGCCCGATAGTGGAAATTCGACCGTAATTCGGTAATAGTGACGTGCTTTAATTCAGATCTCAGGAGTAGCAACGCTTTAAGTGTCTGTTGAGTAGACGTCTGTTATTGGCTTTTTTACATACATATATTAGGTCGCCTGGTAGTTGAATTTGGCCGAATTGGCTACTAGTGATGTGTTTTAATTGAGATTTCGGGAGTAGTAACACTTTAAGCGTCTGCTGAGAAGACGTCTGTTGTTGGCCTATTGATATACACATGTATGTCGTAACGTGCGCGGATGGAACCGTTGTAGTGTACATGAAGGTCATAGTCACAAATTGATAATGAGTTTATTGTGAATAAACTGAAATATAATGGAAGAAATACATTCAAATATTGTTGTGAACATAAAAGGTTCATACTTGAGTACGCGACTATAAAATGTTTTGCTTTTTAGCGGTCGTATATCGGTTGAACACTTATGTGAAAAAACTATTCTACTATTTTGCAGATGTTTATTTGCCGTTACTTGAGATTAAATGACCGGAAATGACCATTTTTAATGTAATATTGCATGGAAATCAAGTTGGCAAAACTTAAATTCTTAGACAGGTGTTGTCGTAGCTAACACCGGTCGTTATAGTAACTTTCCTCTGCGGCTTACATAACATGATTTATGTCATATTTTAGGCGTACAAATAATATATTATACTTGGCACTTATATTAACCGAAAAAAATAGAGGGTGCGTGAAATTCGGCCACAAAAATGTTGTTGAATTTCTAATGCTAATGTAATTGCGCGATTTCACCCCCAATCTCATTCTTTCCGAGGTGAGACTGCCTCCGAAAATAATGCATGTATTGAAATTTAAGTAATTCGGCGCGCAGGGTGAAAGGTTAGTAAGGAGAGGTGTTGGCAAAGGTTGGAGAGGACGGGCGGGGCGCGACGGAAACCGGCTGAGCGGTGCGCGGCTGCCCGCACTTTCTCGTCGCTCGTCCGACTGGCAACCCGCCTAGTTGCCCTCGCTCGCGTACCAGACGCGCGCGGAAAGTAGTTACATTTTTTCCCAAAAGTATAAGAACGGCTTCAAACTGTTGTCAAGTGTCGCGAAAGTTGTCAAGAAGTATGGAGGGGGAAGCGGAGACAGGGACCAACCCGGGACCTCTGGTAAGTAACCTGTTGAAAGTCTGGGCGCGTAAAAGTTTGAGTACGGCGTGTAAGGCGGGTGATAGGCCGCAACAGGTTGGGCGGTATC
>DWON01009902.1:0-11113 GCA_018251015.1 Phocides pigmalion okeechobee | reverse complement strand
CAACCACACCTCCCCAACCGAAACACAATACATGAAGAACATGTTGCTTTACGGCGGGTTATGAGGGGGGCGGTGGTGCCGACCCGGGCGAACTCTAATGGCTCTACCACCTTTAAATAGTTTGAAATGTACCTTAGCATCCTCTCCAACCAGCATATTTTTCAACTCTACTATCCTATCGTTGATACTAGTTCTGTACCGCCTCTCAATAGCATTGTGGGCACTTCTTTTCACTTCCTTTACTTTTGGCTGACCAGTTGTGGTTTGAGTAAAAGCAATTTTATCTCCATCAAGAACAACAGGTATGCCAGTTGTCAACAGAGTGGGACAACTGTTACCAGTGAAAAATGTATGCACTGGTCTATTTTCAATTCCAGCTTTTGTATTTGTTATAACTCCTTGTGTTGCTCCTGTAAATATTTAAATACAGTGATCAATACTTAAATTCATAAGAGATCAAATATCTTGAAACAGCTCAAAGTTATATTGAAAGATTTTTTTACTTTGATATATATATTTAGATATCTTATATTGCAGGGGATCCTAAAGAATTTTATATGATTTGAGATTACTCCTGTTAAGTTAGAAAATGTTAGCAGAGTTATATATTCATGCAAGAAAATAAAAATAAAAACATGTTTAGAACATTATAAGTTAATAAAATGACTCAATATTTAAAATGTTCATAAACAAACTATTTCTTAATCATTATTTTGTCAAACCAATTTCCTTAATGTGAAAAAGTTTATTACAGTAAATTAAAATTGTAAAACTTTACCTGTAAATAAATTGCAGTATATTTTGTAAAGTAACTTATCATAGTTTACCATATAGTGTTCAAAAGTATATAATGGTTGTTTTATATGAAGCTTTGATTACTAAAAATATTAAAATAGTACAAAAAGCTGTTTTATTTTCAATGACTTTTAATTACTATATATACTAGTAAAATCAAAAATTTACCTTGAATTGGTGCAGTAGTGTACATTAGTGTCTGTGTTTCTGAATTTATGATATTGGATTGAAGTATAACTGGGGAGAAATTAGCATCTGTGGTTTTTAGAATTAACGGTGTCACATTTTTAGCATTACTTGGCAGTAACAATGGTTGACTTGGATGCTGTCCTTTACTTGTCTGGCTTATCTTAGTAACTCCATCCAGCTGTACAAGTGAGGTGCTGCCATCAGGCATCTGTTTTAACTTGCCTGAGGCTAAGTTGACATAAACAGGACTAGGCACTACTTGCTGCACTATCATGGGTGCTTGTGGCGGAAACCTGGTCTGTCCATGTTGTGTTACGTCCGGCAATGGAGAGCTTTCGTTTGCTGGACGCAGATTGTAACTTTCCTCTCTCCCATACGCATTTTTCACTGGACTACTCTTCATCTGCACATTTTGAGGTGCTACCTTCCTTTCGTGAGAGTATTGAGACACCAATGGATTTCCACTAGTGTTGTAGTAAGGAGACACTTGAGGAGATGACAATATATCAAGTGTAGGCTTTGTATCCACACTCAAAAAGCCAGAATCATTATCAACATACGACAGTTCCTCTTCTAATTTCTTCATAAAGTCGCCATCACAGCCGCTAAGAAAATCTAGACACGAAAGAATATAACATTAAATTAAGAATCATTTAAATCATTAATCATTTAAAATAGTATTAGTCACATAAACTATAAAAAATACCTTCAATTTCAGCTATATCGTGTACATTAAACACATCGTTATTTAAAAAGGGTTCCTCTGGCTCCATAGCGAATCACTTTCCTGCAACACTGTCTTAATTTATAAACATAAAATAACTAATGTAAAATGTATTAAATAATATTACATCAGTTTTTAAATTATTATTCATTCTTCACAAACTTCTTGTTTACGTTTTGGACTTGTACAACTATTTTGACATTTGCGACGTGATCACGTTAACCAATCACAAGACGAGATAGCGGTGGTGCGATATTACGTCACTCTATGGCATCATGCAATTTGCGCATGGAACGTCATTCTTTCGTTCATTCATAAATTATTTCTGTGATGCCATGCCAATGATACTGTAGAATATTATAAAACCTTAAAAATAGTGAAAATTTTTGAATATAAATACCGGGATTAAAACCATTTTATACCTCGTTTATAAGCTTAATATATTAATTCTACGGCAATAAAATTCATGCATTATTTTTAGATGCAAAATAATTAGACTCACCTAACAAACTAATCTGTGCGTCTAATATATGCTGAGAAAATATCAGATTTATAACAATAAGTAGATCAAGCTATATTCAAATTACACAATATTTCGGGTTATATTATATCACTATTAAGTCAATAATTTGATTTAACCATGCAGCGCCATCTGTTAAACTATGTGTTAACAACATCTAGTGACTAATATGTTATGAATTATAATATCACGTTATAATTACGATAGATGTCGCATCAAGATATAAATATTTTGACTTACACAAAATATTTGTATGACACTTATCTATTTACAATTGAGAACTAATCCAAATTCAAACATTAAAATGTTTCCAATAGTTTTCATTGAGTAATAAATTCAGGTAACATGCATTTATGAGTTTATACACCGTTACTCGTATAATATTAGAATTGTGAACTATAAATACAATGATTAATTAAATTTACATACCTATCGTATTAGGTACATTTTAAATATTAATCCTAATAACTGAAATTCGATCTCTTTTATAGTGTAAAAAGTGAATTAATATAAGAAATAAGTACCTAAGTAAAATAGAAAAACAGCTAACAATCCCATTCGGAAAATTATTATAGATTATTAGACGATTAATTCAAAATCTATATTCACGTTTTCGGTAAGTTTTACATTTTCACAACTAAAATTATGTATATAGGTTCCTGTACACATTGCTTGTGTATTTCGGCTGAAACATGAAAATAGGCTGAACACTACTGAAACAACTGCTAAAACATTTAAATAGTTAATATTATCTACCTTTGAAGGTTAATATACCCGCAACCACCACAGCACCATAACCGTTAAACAGCTGTTGTTTGCAAAAAAATCTGCTTTATTGCAAAGAATCACGTACCTATCTACAATAGTGATTTCTTTAATCGTAGGCTACTGTGTAAACAAAGCTATGGTGTAGATTTTGTGTTCATATGTAGGCAAAGCATAAGCATATTATCTGTTTAAAGTAAAGATTAAAGTAAATAAACTTGAGTGTCATCATCATTATCAACGTGTTAGTATCCCACGGCTGGCCTGGAATTTCCCTTCAGAATAGAAAAGATTACTCCATATTCCATCATATTGGTCAGTTATGGGTAGGAACACAAATCGCATCTTTGAGAACTGAATGGAAATTCTCAGGCATACATGTTTTCTTCAGGATTTTGACCTACACAGTTAAAACAAGTGACAACTTATCTATCTTTAAAGATTAAAAAACAAAGTTCCCCCTCGCGTCTGTCTGTCTGTTCGCGATAAACTCAAAAAGTACTGAATGACTTTTTTCCCAGTTTTCTACAACAGATAAAGTGATTCCTGAGGAAGGTTTTGGTGCATAATATGTTAAGGTATTTTGTAAAAAAAAAAAAGAAATTAAATAGTTAAATTCAATATAGTAATTCAGTCGTTGTTCGAAATAAATGTGTCAAATTGTTCAATTCTGCAACTGGGCAATGACTGGATGCATGTATGAAAGAAAAATAATGAAAATAAATATAAACTCTATTACCTGAGCGAAGCTAGGCCAGGTTGCTAATTAGTTATAATAAGGACATCCGACTTCAAAAATCCATAGTGCGGGCGAACCCGAATTTAGATTTGTTCATGAATCTGGCTGAATAGTGTTCAATCGCATTATTGACTTTAATGAATTTCTAATTTTTTGAAATCGTTGTTAAGAAAATTTTCGATATATTTGTGTTTTTATATTATAGCTTATTAAACCGACAGATACTAAAATGTCAAATATGGATGAGGGAATATCAAATGCTGAAAGATGAATTAAATAAAAAAATAGGCATTTACCTAAAGTCATTCAGTCATAATCAAGGTTTTTATAATATATTTCACAAAATTGTTAAGTTCAAGCTAATCTTTTACGGCTCCGTCCGATCTCATCGAAGAGGTAATAAAATACTTTAAATGACATTAAACGTTTAATTTTGTATTTATAACATTATATTATCTGTAAATATAGAGTTCTTACTATCATACGTAGGTACAAGATAAACAAACTCGATTTATTTTAAGCTACATGTATACATAGTAACTACGTTTAGTACGTGAGACATCTCGAATTTACAACTAAATAAGATGCTCTCTAGTGCATAACATCATACTTAATATACAATTATAGGCACAAAATAGGTGTTTTATAATAATAATGATCATATATAACATCTGACGTAGCAACAAATCAATGAGGTATGTTAGTATGACTGGACAAAATGTATTTCACTCCTTGTTTGTCCATAACAATATTTATTTATGAAAATAAAGACACAGAGTTCAAGACTGTGGTTTGGCTGGTAATCAACCATTAATTACAATATAGCACAACGTGTAACTACTGGAATGTCCTAAAATACGTTTACGTTCAACAAACAAAGGCACAACACAGTGACACTCTCATAGTGTGGCAACTACACACTCAATACGTGTTTAACTTAACTTTAAAACATGAAACTTTACTATTCGTATCTATGGCATTTTCACACTAGACTAAAGTAACAAATCAGTCTTTCAATGATTTACCAAAAAAAAGTAATCATAGTTATATGTTATAATTAACTTAGACTATATGATAAATTTAACATAAATTTATATTTTCACTTAAAAGCTGTAACATATTAGTAGAGGTATATAAGATTCCCATCAAAATAATAAATATGTTTTACAATTATGTAAGTATGGATCTATAGATATTCATTACTAATGACTTATTATAGTATAGCAACTCATACATATTAGTTAACCCTCGAATAAACTTATATTTATTACGTATTTAAAGAAACGCGACGACATGCTACTGCTGTTTACAAACACAAAATTGAGCATCTATACTTGCTAAAGTACAAAAAACCTTCTAAATCTAATAAGAACGCCGTGCTTGTGCAAAACATTAATATGCTGAAGTGAATATAACTAGATATCAACAATGAACAATTATGGCAAAACGCAAACAATATTATATTAATTATATTATTAATGTAGGTAGGTTTATAAATACGTCGCTATTCTAGGTGAACATGAGCATCACACGTTGCACGGTCCCTTTGCAATCCGACTTGACACTCTACTGTAGAGCTAGTATGTCACACAGACATTGTCGTGAGAGCTTAGAAAAGGAAACGTCGCGCTGTGTTACGGACTAGAGTTAATCTGTAGCGAGCGTGAGGTAATGGCGGCGTTTCAGTCTATAAACATCACAGTCGCGGACAACAAATTGCACAATAACTCGTCTAGGCGGACCCACCGGGGCACGGCAGTGGCCTGCCTCTTGACCACTGGTCCAACACGGTTACCGCTCTAACTAAGACATTAAATGCTAATTAAAGCTAACCTACTTGCTATTACATTAACAGAGACGTAAATGTCATAAAACGTAAAATAACTACAGATGAAAAAAACAAACATAAAATCACAAAAAGACACCGCCACACCGTCAAACGGAAATTTTATTTCGTTTTTGGGCTTTTCTGGCGCTTGAAATAAATAAAGAAGAAGAGAGGTAGAATATAAGTGGCCGCGGGGCCCATTGCAATCGCCCGGCCGGAGCGCCCGGTCAGCGTGGCGTGCGCGCGCGGCGCGTCCTATTAGTAACCTACCAATAAGTGCCTTATCCTAACTTTGTACGCCTAAGTCAGTCTTTTCAAATGTTCGCCGACGATTGCAACACGCTCAATCTCTTTCGCTGCTGCAATCAAGTGCAAAATTACGCGGCGGAACAATAACCCCAGCAGGAGGATCCGGGTCACGGCGCCGGGACACGGAAAGGTCTTCAACATGATCGTCATCTGGAGGGGGAGAACGCGGTGACTGCGGTGCAGATCGGGGAGGCGTTCGCGGTGTCAACGCTGCATGTGCCGCCGCAGCTAAAGCCATAGCATGTAAAGCTTCACGGCCGCCGTCTCTAGTCGCTCCTTCTAACGCTTGTTGTAAGAAAGATGGATCGATCAAAGGAGTAGCTGGTGAGCCATCTTCGTTACCGCCGGTTCCGCTCAGTCCATAAGGAAAAGCGGCACCATTTGATTCTCTTTTGACACCGCGGCTCATTGGACGACTTGTTGTGATACCTAGTTTCTTAACTTTGTCGTACAAAGTACGTGAAGGAACGCCATACTTACGAGAGGCCTGCAATGCACTCATGCCGTTTCTCACGCATTCTATCGCAGACATAATATCGGATCTTGTGTATTGTTTGTATCGCTTCCATTCGGGTTTCTGCTGAGGTGGTACATAAGGAGCTAAACCAGCTCTTACATCTTGTTGAAAATTTGTCGGTGGGGGTGAAGGATGGAAATTGCGTTGACTTTCTTCTTCAAAAGACCTTTCCGTGTACGGAGAGTGTGCATCTTCTGATCGATCAGACCGATTGTAATGCGGAGATGAGGCCCGAGAAGACAGTCGGCGTGGGCGATACTCGAAGGGACGTTGAGGGCTTGAAGGCCTATCTGGTTCGTGTGCTGAGCCGTTTGAATGTAATCGCGGAGGGGCATGCTGACTCACCGGATGGCACACGAGAGACATTGGTTGGGAAGAATCCACAGGAGTAGCTTGAGCTAGTACATTTCTTAAAATTGGTGTATCACGAGTGGCCAGCATACTCGAAAGTTTCTTTCTTTTTAAAGGATTCATATCCGCGGAGTCATATGCGGCAGATAAGACTGGTGCAGTCGGAGGAGGCGGCCATCGACAAGCTTGCGCAGGAGGGGACACGCTAGATGGCGCTGCCGGTACTACTCTCGGTGGCGAGGCAGCGGGAGTGCGTTCGCTACCTCCTGGTCTTCGTCGAAGTTCAGTCATATCAAAAAGTCCTTTCACTTCCAATTGTTCAGCCACCTTCATAATCCGCGGTATATGCGCTTGAGTGACATTTACTTCCCCAGTATACATGTACTCAAGGAGTGCGCGCATTTCGAAGTCTTTTACACCCGGGAAGAGGATGCTGCAATGGTCCATAGGAACATCGGCTAGTATAGATTGAAAGTATGGCGAGTTTGCAGCGAGTACAACTCGGTGCGCTTTGAAGGTGACCTGGTCGTCAACCACCAAGGTACAGTCGACGTAGGTCTCCACTTTGATGAGTGCTTCTAAAATCTCCACCAAGTTGGTTTTGTGGTGGTTCCATTTCAGACAGAACGTCTGCTGCCCTTCGCTACTCCCCATTTTTCGCAGATGTGCTCCTGTAGACAAATGAAAGAAGACAGGTTAATTAAATGGCACTGAACCGTTACTTCTTATTAGAATAAAATTCTAAACTCTATTGTCAATAGGAAAATATTTCTGGTTTTTGCATAAAACTATAATAAACATGATACGCGTAATTTTTTTAAATAGATATTGGGAATATTGAAAATTAAGATTATATTAACTAAAAACAAAACAATAAATAAATTCTGCATTAAAAAGGCAGTTGCATAAATTTAACATTTATAAACAAAAGTCACTGATACTTTCATAAAAAAAAAAAACTTTAAACATAAACCGAAAGAAAAATATTAAATTAAACCGGAAATAATGATCGTTATTTAACAAAACAGCTCAGCATTTTAAAACACATTCAAATAAATAAATAACTGAAAAATAAAACACAATGTTAAATAATGCACAATACGAAATGTCCATTGATGCTTATCACTTTTTGTTTTATATTAATACCTGGCAAAATTTCATCGTATGTCGAAGCAGGATACATTGCGTAGCTTATCACGTCTCGAGTATCACTACGCAACTGAAAATCCAAGAGCGCATAACCTTGCGTATAAGTTGTGTGCAGGCAAAACGCGGATGAACTAATACGAACGTACGCCTCTACCCGCGGCGACTGCTCGACTGCACTGCCCTTTCCCATTTACATATATCGCTTTGTAGCCCTTCCTCACTGCCGAATTGACTTTTTACCTTTTATTCTACAGGTAAATCGAACTTAGGGGACCGATGAAAGCCACTACGAAGTCGACCCCTTTTCAAGTAAAACTGTTCCCGAATTTTACTAAGCGCCCTTGAATATTAACTTATTTTCTACGCGATAGAGTTTAAATCACAACACATAATACAACTAACATTCCAATCGGCACTATCATGAAAATACAATATCGTAGCCGTAGCGGGTCTACGAACCCTAAACTAGTAAAAAGGTAAATTTTTAAACAAAAAAAATAAAAATCCACTTACCCTTAATAACTAATTAAAGATCCAATCTGGACAAGCGCGTGTATCGTTGAAAATTGCAAGAGGATATTTGCATTGGCACAGCACGAAGTTAGTAAGTAGTACGGGGGTTGTTTCGCGAACGAGCTAGTGGTGAATACGCCCTGTGGGGGCGGTGTGCTCTTGCGAGCGTCTGGCGGTGACTGCTGGTTGCAGGCGAGCGCTCGCGGTCCTCTCCGCCGCCGCGCCCCGCACCGCCTGCGTGCGCTTTTTACGCACGCAGCTCGCCAGAGTGCAATTGCGTGCGGGCGGGAGCGCGGGGCGGCGCGCCAACGAATTGCAGCACCGAGGAAGGCGCTCGCCTGTGTATGAGTGAGTGCGCACGCGTCGTACGCTCACGATCGCCTATACCCTCACAACCTCAGCTCGACCGACCGTAGATTAAAACCGAATTCGGCATATTAAAAGCTGAAACCACGTACGGGCACTGTGTATGCCAACTTTGCGCTTTGCCATCGGAATCGAATATGTATTCGAACTTTGCGTCGTTAATTATCATAAAAAACGAATTAACATGCGCTCCTAACATTTAAATTAGATAAAAGTTGGAAATTTGTTAATCTACTTTCTTGTACAGTCATTCTATCAAGTTATTACAACAGACGTGATTTCTCTGTATATTTTCACACAAAATTTGTATATAATTGATTAAAAACATTTGCTGCTTGAGAATATTCTAAATACGTACGATTTTTTAAAAAGACGTTCTCTGATCGGCATTTAAAATCTAATGTTTCGATATTACTGACTAAATAAGCATTTACTTAAAAAAGAAATTGTAAAGACTGCAAGTATTCAACATTTCACCTCTAAATAATCGCCCCAAAAGTTTCCAAAACTACGTGAACAACGCCGCGAATCGGGGTCATTGACATAATGCCTGCGTAGGGAACGCCAAAATAGCGCGAAATGCACTCAAAAATAGAACACTGTGCAATATTTTTTGTTGAATAGACAACCACGCATCTGAGATCAGGGAACACACGTATACTGACAGTTTCGTTTCATTTCGACAGCAAAGTCTCGAAGATTAGAATAAAATTGTATGTAATCATTTGCCTAAACACACTTTTTATTTGCAATTGTGTAACTGTTACATGATTAATCTTCTTATTTACTATTATTATACATGTAACTTTAAAATCTGAGATTAAAGCACGTTATTTGGTAATGTAAAAGAAAAATTTCACGTGTCTTAGGTAAGTTTGTAAGAATAATAAATAAAATACATAAAAAAAAGACTGTAAAAATATACATATCTTAAATTAACAGATCTGAGCCTGAGGTTACGCACAATACATCTGCTTTAATAAAAGAACAAATATTATCAATTTGTCGTTAAAGGGTGCACATTATTAATCGACTTGCACGTCAATCTTCATCAAATTAATGATGATACGGGACACGCGGATAGTTGTCAGAATTTAATATCTAATCGATTTTATTGATCCAACACTAGGGCACTCAACATATTCTTTCTTTATTCAAATTAAACCTAGCCTATGTAGTCTAAACTACAAATATGTAAGTCGAAATCTGACGGATAAATAATGTGTAACATATTTTTTATGTTTGTTTTCTTAATAATAAGAAATAAGGGTTTAATTTCTTTTAATACCATAGTTTTATAAAAACGTTTTTTTTCTCACCTGTATATTCTCTTCTGAACTATGTATATACTTATCATACCACGAATCATTTGATAATAGTATTCAATACTCTCTCAAATTTCTATGTAAATTAATTTTCTCACGGGATAATTGTGTTCTGTAAAAAATCTATGACGTAAACAATGGCAGCTAATGCCGAAGCCACCTCAATGCGAATTGAAGAGTGCTCTCGAACCAATCGTTTGCATATCGGTAACAACCACACACTGTGATTTGTAGAGCATTTCGTTTGTGGGAATTAAACCACAAATAAAGTTTACTATACCTACTCGATTGTGGACTATTACAGAGTATCAAATATTGGTAATCATTTAAAAGTCGTTAACGATTACTGATAAAATTAAGTACTTATATATTTAGATTCTGAAACGTAACTGTCTTAACGGTTAATTAACTGATTATTTGCACTGCCAATAGACCATGTTATGGTCGTCTACGTATCGGCGGTCAACCACACAACCGTTAAAATTGGATGATAATTTGGTTATTGCCCCGGAAATACAATGCATAAATGCAAATGTGCCTTTGTTAATACACCTAAACAGTTATGACCTTTGATTTGTACGTTCGTAATTAGTAACGAATTTCGCAGACACAATCGCATGAATTTAAATTAGTAATTAAATAAGTCCAATGAACTTTGGAAATTTGCCTTGTTGTTTTTTTTCGGAAATCTGTAGCTATGTGATGATGAAACTTTAGAAAAACTGACACATGCACAAAAAGTAGAATTATTATATAAATTGGTCAATGTGGGATATATGGTCCTGAAAAATTGAGTGGCTATAAGTCCTTACAGCTCACTACTTGAAGTATTAGTAAATCTTCTTATATAGGTATACAGTAATACCCCGCTTTACGCGAGGGATACTTTTCAAAAAAAATCGCGTTAACTGAAATTCGCGTATAACGAGGTTTATGATTAAACATGGTCAAAAATCTCTATGGAAGCGGGGATCCCGCGACCATAGAGAAGTTGATGACTACATTATATTTATACGCACTCTT
>DWON01009901.1:0-11113 GCA_018251015.1 Phocides pigmalion okeechobee | reverse complement strand
TTTAAATAAGTTAATACACCGATCTGAAAAATGTATTCATCTTGCAGGAGAATATGTAGAAAAAGAAAAATATTTTTTACATTCTATCTTCCCTCCTTGTCCCTCATTCCGCGAACTTAAAAACGTATCTACTTTATATTCTGTATTTATATCATTAACTGTAGTTATATTGTTGGACTATTTTAATATTATTATGAGCAATGAAATGCTCAGAAGTAGCCTCGTTTATCTTTATAAAAGCAGTATCCTATTTGATATTGTTTTCAGATATCTATGGGCGATAGTGTCCACTAACCATTGAACTACACGCCCATAGGTTGGTTTTCATATATAGAAAAATAATATTATTATCAAGAAAACGACATCATTAAAAATATTGAAAAAGTATATATGTTACAGCTTTATCAATGACCAATTAGAAGCTATGTATATACATGAAGAAAACAGAGTTATTTCAGTTGTAAATATGAAATTGTTAGTATGAGAGAGACAAATAAATACTGGCATTTTAAAATGAAAAATTTCCGGTTAATATGTATAAGCAACGATAGCCTTGTTATAATGATTCAGCTTTCTCACAAGAGCCGGAGTTAGACAGGGAGCCGATAAGGGGTTGACCTCTGATTTTTGAAGTTATGTCTATTAGATTATATGTAAAAAATATTGTGAGGAAACATCCATGCCTGAGAGTTCTCCACAAAGTTCTCAAACATATATGAAGTCTACCAATACGCTCTTGGTCAGCGTGGTGGACTATGCAATGTGCCCGATGGGGGCCGTGGTAGAGAATACCATGGCGTTCGTTTCTTAGAATTATCTTTAACACTGACTGTAACGCTCATATGTTACATCGAGTCAGGATTGAGGGAGGCGGACTAATCTGGACATCTTTTCTCTAGACTAGAGATGCGCCGACAATTCACACATATAATATATTTTAACATAAATGTAGCATCCACGAATACACGGACCTAATGTTCGGCTTCAGTCTTGAAACGCCGACATAAACTTACCACTTGTGTTCGCCTGTAATGCATAAAGATTTTTATACGTACAACATAGATGTGTACAGGCAGCAAGTGCGTTGCGCCTATTAATATACAGTGTACCACAGAAAGGGAAAATGTTAAGCACAGGAGGCGATAGAAGGGTGTTTGTGGATGGGAATGCTTCATAACCCGCAATCTTTACCACGGTAACGGATATCATTGAAATAAATTTCCCCCCGGGAAAAGTTTATGACGATGATTTATAGTAATTCAAGTAAATATTACTGAAATCAAGGACATTTTACTATGTAACGGCTACTGAGGGTCAACGATTTTTGATTGTCAATACTTCATTCCAGTTGCTCGTGGTCAGTGCTAAACTCTTTAGCTAAAACTGGTTTGCAATGTCAGTAGCAAGCAGAATTCGTTAATCGGGAATATTGATTACATAATAAAATCTATAAATTCCGCGATGATATTACTTTATAATCATAAATCACCGACACTGGAGTGAAAATGATAGATTCCAATCCACACACCAACATAGATCAAGACAAGGATTAGTTCAAAATTATACATTGCACGAACCGCCGTCAAGCAATATTATCGATTATCATATACAGTATTTCCGCTTTACTTGAGCTACGTCATTTAGGACACAGACAATGGCCTAGCTCATTTAGGACATGACAATCGAAAGTTAAAAAGATTATCTACTGTATTGTCTCAGTCCTAAGATTACAAATACAACTAAACAATAATTATATCAATACCTAAAATATAATGAGTTACGATCTATCAGTGACGTAACACTAAAGATACCGTAGGTACGAACGTTTGAAAAACATAATACAAATTTTGTAGTTACAATGTACTAATTAAAATGATGAAGTTAATAATTCATTGAACTTTCAAGATTTATTTGATACTTTTTAAAACATTCGTCTTGTAGCTTCCTACAAAGACTTTGATCAAATACAAACAGACGTTGCCTCAAATGGAATTACTGAAACGAATTAAATACCGTATTTCATTACATAAATAAAAGCAACAAAAACCCGCCACAGTTGTGTATATTGAGGAAAATCGTTTGAAACAAGCAAAGAGGAGAACATGTTACCAATCAATGACTCACATAATTATTTACGATGCATGTTTTAACATTCAAAAATGATTTAATGAGACCGATTCAGGTTAAAACAGGCCCATGATGGTACGGTGCATCAGGTTAAGGATTATTAAGCATACAGTCGACAAGTGATTATTGCGAACATTCACAATAGAGGAATAAATTCACCTGTAACACCATCATTGCAATTATTGTCGCAAAAATGACCGATTCCATCATACTTAACGTGGCCGCCGTCAATCACTGCTTGTTTTTTATCAATGACTGGCTGTCCACCGTCAATTACTTGTTCATCACCAGTTACTGGTTGTTCACCGTCAATTACTGCTTGTTCGTCCTCATAATTCTCTACCTTATCGACATCTAGATCGGCATCCTCCAAAACATTTTCACATATGTTATCATTAGCGTTTCTAGCGCTTCCACTCTGTATCGCCCAATCTGTTCCAAAATCTTCCCATCTATATATATGATTACCATGATCATTAACTGATGTTGAACCAATATCCACATTACTAGGTAAATTTTGTATATTACTGGTCATGTCTTGGCTAGCCAAATCTGCCATCAAAGTGTCTGCGGAATATTTATTACTTCAATTTTTTGTCATGTTTCTTAATATTTATCTGAACTAACGTCGGTAATCTCTTTGGAGTTGTTTTTTAGGAAAGATTTTAACTTTTGAAATTATTATATTTTCTAGATAGTAATGATATTTTCTAGATGGACAACATTATAATTAAGAGAATTAAATCCATTTTAGAATAATTACTTACTTTAGGTGGGAAAATACTTATTCCATTTCTTTAAAAAAATCCATTGCATTTTACGGTTTAATTACGTTTGATTTGATGATTAGTTAATACTTTGGGACAGGATCAGTAATTTGTTTATATTAAGTTTTTTCTTATTTTTTATGGACTGTGGCGAAATAATAAACTTTGGACAGAATGCTTACAATAAATAATTGTAATTTCGGTTTTTAATTAAAGAGTTTTATGGGTATTTTACATAGCAATTTCGTTAATTGTGCTGAGTCATACATAAAATTCCTTTTATCAATGCATCGAAATATTTAATTTCACATCTCTGTAGATTAGATTTAAATGTAATAATTAAATGATTATCGAGTTTAGAAGTTAGATATATATATTGCTCCATAAAAATGTTATATTAATAGGTAAATTGAAATACGGATAGGACAACTGTACTGTTACTGCTGATATTACTAAAGCCAAAATACCCTAATCTAAGACTTCAATCTCTCAAATGGTGTCTCGGGTTCGATCTCTGGCCTCTTACTCTCCGCGACCTCTGATTGTTATGTGAGAGTTAGAAATTGTTTACCATTGCTTTGTCGGTGAACGAAAATATCGTGAGGAAATCTGCTTGCTTGAGAGTTTTACATAAAGTTCTCAAAGACTTCACTAGTCTACCAATCCGCACTCGGCCAGCGTGGTGGCCTAACCTATGGTGGTACATTTTGAGACCCGCGCCCAGCATGGATACAGTGACGGGTGCATAATGATGACCAGAAATCTGACGTCCGGGGTACATTATACTTCGACTAAACGGTTTCCATCTCTACGACCAAAAGCGTGAAGTTATTTTCACATTTTAGTGAACTATGGTTGCTAGTTCGCTTACATATGACGTACAGTGACCAAAATAATTTGTGTTCAATGTGTGTGTATAAATTCTACACAGTACACATGACAAAAACGCATTATTCATTTTTTTGTCTGTCTTGTTCGAGATAATATTCGTAAGGGCTGAACCGACTTCGAAAGAACTGGTATTGGCTGATAGCTGAGGTTATGAGGAGTAATTAAGGCAATTTTTATTTTAGAAGAGTTTTAGGGTACCATATAAATATTTACAACCCTTTAAACGCATTGTAGCTGGATGAATAATGCATAATCAATGCTACGTTTATTTGAGAACCCGCGATCGCAGTCGCTGCCGGCCCAGTTGTGCCTAACTAATTAAAAATAAAACCAATTTACCTGTAATGCCGTCATTTTGAGTACCAGCATGGAAATCACCCATGCCTTCATACTTTGACTGATCCGCCTCTTCTCTAGATTGTTCCATAACATTACCGTGCGCATCATCTTCAAAATCCTCCTCTCGATATACAGGCCAGTCATCTTCATCAACTTTGATCTTCTTTCCATAAAAATCAACATCTTTGAGATTGCTTGTAGAGGCTCCGTTATTAAAAATACTAGTATGTTGATTGGAACACCCTGGAATAACATCTTCAATATTGTCATCTATGACATCGGTAAGGTCATCTGTCTCATCTAAATCAATAACTGTATTATCATTAACTGAAGGGCTGCCTTTATTCAAGGTTTCCAAATAATCCTTGCTTGATTCTGGAGGTTGAAATGCAACCGAACTGCTAGGTATTGCAGGAGGTGTTGGCGCTTCTTTAGACGGCACCGGTTTCAGCTTCTCTGATAAACTCTGCAGTTTATCCAAGGTACTCGTGGAAGGTCTCTTGTAAGAAAACAATCCTTTAGGTTTACCAACATTGATGGAATCATTCATAAATGATGTAGGAGTGTCAAATGACAGTGACTTTTTGGCTGTACAGTCTAATTTATCTTTTTCGTCGTGTTCATTTTCACTTAATGTAATGCTTGTTATTGGAGATTCACTTGTGCTGAATGGACTACTAACTTCCTTGGATTTTTGAGAACTACAGCGATTGTGATTGAATATGGATGGACTTTTGGCGTCATTACTCTCTACGAAATCAATAGATCTATCGCCATTGGTCGTTTTTGGTGAAGATTTAGCTGTATTTTGTGAACTCAGAGTATCATTTGCTCCCCTTTTTATTGCTACTTTGAGTTTTGTTTTTAATTGATTAATCTTGCAATATGTAGCTCTGTCATATCCTGGAAATTTCTCTTTGATACAGTTTGGAATTCTATTAAAAGCATCGCTTATTTTCTCTAAAATTTCTATGTACATTGTTTTACACTCTTCTATTTCTTCTTGACTTAAATTTTTACTTTTGTCCTACAATATACAACAGTAAATTAATAAATTTTATTTTGTTTTTTGACAATAAGAAAAATATGAAAACCGATATACCTTTGTACATTTGTGTAATGCAGGATGTGCAGAAATATCGTACAAAAAATCTGAAATAGAACTATCTAATTTTAAATCTTTTAAAGGATCTCTATCTCTCTTTTCTGGAGTTTTGACAAACTTAGATTTTTGAGGTGATTGCTTTTTGATATGTTGTTTATCAGAGGTGGGGGTCCCACTCATATCTTTATCTTTGTTATACCCTGGGGACTTGCCATTTTCTTCATATACAGTGGTATCCTGAAATAGTTATATTAATAAATACATATCAATAATTTGTATAAATTAAAAAGAAATCCTCATGATAATATTCTTTACCTTCAATGCAAGTGATAATTAATTTTTAATATAATATAATAATTCCTATATAACTTCAAAAATCAAATGTGCTAGCTAGTCACTCAGGCCGTCAGCAAAGATTCGCAGTGTGAAAAGCAAGGATCTGATCATCAGACTATTATTGGTGATTATTTATTTATGTTACTGATAAGCAGGTTATAGTTAATACATCTATATTACAGACATTTTTGTGGTTGCCGGATACACATTATTGGAGGCGACCATCTTAGTCCTCAAGAGTAGGAACGTACCCGCATCCAACCTTAAATAGAACTTCTGTTCTATTTGAGATTGGACGTGGTTGTCCATAGGCTGCAGTGACCACTTAACTTCAGGTGGCCTGCATGCCCGTTTCTTACTCTTTCATAATAATTACAAAGCTATTATAGTAGTACTCTCGAGTAGCGACGCATCTTCCTACTATAATTCTATTTGATGTTGAATATAGATGGCTGCAACGACCCCCCAACCCCAGATTCACGCGAGTTGGCTATTCTTCTAATATAAAGTAATGCAAAAACCAACAACTTCAATAATTTCAGCATGTCTGTCTGTTTGTAAGTGTGTATATGTACTTTTTAAATTTAGAGTTCGTGAGTTGATATAATTTTAATGTACTCGTATGTAATGTTGACGTAATATAATTGCCCTACTCAATACAAGCAGACCACGTAGTCCTGAACATGTATATACCTTGCGACGTGGTACTAGCCCAATTAAATTAATACGGTAGGGTTGCTCCATATTCATCCTCATTTTATGACGTCTCATTCACTTTATATTTTTATAATTTGTCTGTCTGTCTGTCATAGTTTTATTTACTAAAACATAGAGTAAATTAATTTAAAAGCTAAAAATACGATATTCCAAAAACTAAAATTATACTATTATTCATTTATAAGACGTCATTTTCAAGTGGATACAACATTATGAATGTATAAAAATAAATGTTGTTTTATTTTTAATATATCCCAAAAATGCTTCATAAAAAAAAATTAAAATATAATTTATGCATAAACGGAACGAGCTGGCGTTCGTTCCATTTTCGAATTAGCCATAATCACCCTAACATTTTTGCATTTTGTCTGTCAAATTATGTCATTAAGTATTCAGCAAGTTTGAGCAGAGAGCACCATACATTTTGCAATTCTCTCAAAATTTTATGAGTAATTAATAAATACCTATACAAAAGTGTTTTCGGTACATTGCAGAGATCATAACAAGTAGTTAACATGCATGATACGGTTAGTCTTATAATATTTTTAATAAGATGTGAAAAAACGGTGATTTTAGTTATAATCCCGATGTATATTAGAAGACAACCATCAAGAATATCGCAATGAACCGCAACATTAACTTTTTCAGATAGTTCGACTTGCGGATGTGTGGAAGACGTGCAACAAGATCCGCGCCGCGGCGTTCCGCGTGGGGCTCAACCTGTGGGACTGGTACCGGCCGCTCGACCCCGACGGCAACTCGCTCATATCTGGTACCTATTTATTACCTGACTTCCTCTTGAGGGCCATCGCCACTATATTAAATACATATTATTTGTAATTTATTTAAACAATGTAATCTAATAAATTTTCACACTCTTCTACATTCGTCCTGTAATCATTTTTTTTTTCGTTTTCTTGATTCATTCCGCTACTAGTATGATGAATGGCGCTATTGACGTAAAAAGAAATAATGTATTTTATATCACTGTTGATGTCCGATGTTCATCTGGAATTTCATATGCGACTCAATTTTGTATATTCATCGGTAGTAATGAACCATATATACAGGCATAAGAAACTGCAAAATCGGTTAAAGAATGACACAGAAGGTTTAAATCTCTTCATTTCTATTAAATCAACCACACCCAAGCTGAAACCATAGAAAAATTGCTCCAGACACGAGCTGGCTATCAGTGTGATCACAAGGACACACTTTGAAGGAGAACTCTCTTTACACCTTTCTTGAAGAGCCCCATGTCATAGCGTTCAGGGAATACTTACTACTAATATATATATGTACTTGTTGAAGTTAAAATGATTTTCGTCATAGAGTCGAAGTTCGTGTCGGTGCTGGCGGGGCCGTTGCGGTCGGTCGTGGGCCTCTCGGATTCTGAGATCGCGCAGCTGGCTGACTACTTCCGTGCGCAAGACGGCCGCATCCTCTACCACCAACTCTGCCAGATCATCCATGGAGAAGGTAGATCCACTTACAACGTTACAGCATATCATAGTTTTGATTAAACTTTTAAAGAATAGGAATTCTTTTAATAGTAGACAAAAACAACACGAACAGAATGAAACAAGTAATAAGAAGGTTGCTGCAAATCACACAGTAAACGTGTTTTCCTTCCACTGATGATGGAGGACAGTCAGGGGCTATAACTACCAAATTGTAAATTGTAAACCGGAAATAACTTTAACTTGTGCTTTGGTGCTTGTGATCGGTCGAATGATCCACAACCAACTTTACCTAGAATGCTTGGGAGATAACACAAACATTCCAAACACATGCATTTCCTCAGACTTAAACGCGGCTACTAGTTTTTAAAATACAATATAAAACTGTGCAATCCAGTGTTTAAACAGTAACACTTAATATTTATGTTTTTTAATCTACTTTAGATGAAAATTCGCTCTGCTATGCTATTGAACAGAAGTAAAATTTGAAGCGGAGTTTAAGAGGCTTCTTCACAAGCCACTTACAGATCATTTATTACTATTTTACATAATATTTGGTTATAATAAATTGATTAAAATTGATTGTTTATTTTCTTCAATAATTTTGTAAAATGCCCTTAAAAGCAAGTCAGCGCGTTTTCTTTCTGCCTAACAAATATCATTTATGAAGGCCTCTACGTAAGCAACTCTACACAACGCCCCTTCAATCTCACAAGACGCCTCACGCCACGCTGAATCGTGAAATATAGACCACTTCAGTAGGAATGAGATGAGAATATCATATCTATAGTAGGTTTAAGTAATTTTCTGTCATAATTTACATTGATACATACAATTGATCGGTTTTATTATAACTATGATGTTGTTGGATTCCAATTTCAAGTACAGGCCGGTGATATTTCAAAGTTATGTGCTTAAAAATCAGCGCTTAGTGATAAAATCTACATCTGTAAAATAGGTATACCTAAAATTTTCAAGTGCCGGCCGTAGCAGCTTGTCCTAAAACTTGTCATTCTTTAAAGATCATCCCTTACCTGTGATAATGGTTCAATATTGGAAATGTTTGTAAGACGCGGGAGGTCGCGACAAGACATCAGCGGAGTGCTTACTGGAGGCGTGTCCGCCGCCACCCGAGCCGGCCTGCCACACGCTGGACGAGTGGCAACTGCGCCGGCTGTGCTGTCTGCTGGCCACCATTGCGGAGAGGAACATACCGCTCAAACCATACTTCCAGGACTATGAATTGGTTTGATATATTACTTACAAATAGATTGCTTACCAATTATAGTTTCAAACCACCGTACCATTGCCAACCGTTGAAGTAACTCATTTGTAAATAACTTTAGGTAAGACTCAAAAATATCCTCAGATTTCAGCAGTCAACTTAAAGCCTGGTCCACATTTCACAAGTTTCTTTTCTAACTCCCTTATAAACAGATAAACAAGTACTTTATGGAACTAATGGAATTTTAATACGATTAGTTTCATGGAACAAGCAGGACGAAGAATAATGATGAAAACCTCTTTAAAGAAGGTAGTTACCTTTTTTATTATACATATACATATATTTCAGGTAGCGAAAAACGACGGCCGCATAACTTTTGCGCACTTCGCACGCATCCTACATTTCATTGGAATCATCGTGTCGCCCGATGACTTCAACCTCCTGGTGCGCCGCTTCATCAAAGACTCGTACACACTCGACTATGTGGACTTCCTCAAGGCGGTGGAGGCCGTTAAGAAGGAAGGCATCCAAGGCCTCGGACCGGTGAGCTAGAAAACATAAGCATAACATTTTTTAAGCTTGACACATATTGTTTCAAATTATTTGATAACATTTAACTAAGTATGTGAAGGTAGCAAACGAGCATGCAGTCAAGCTGATTGTAAGTGTTAATAAGTCCTGTGTAAGAGCCGACAATCGCACATTTCCACAGAAACTCAAAAATCCTTCAACACAACGAATGAATATGATGCTACCTTTACGATAGAGAAATAATCATAAATGTGTGGTTGTATCTAATTATATTACTAATTTGAAGATTGGAATGTGTTGATGGCAGGCTTACGAGAACCCGAGCGCGGTGATCGACACGAGCCTGCCGAAGCTGTCGCGGCCGGAGATGGCGGCGGCGCGGCCGGCGGCGCTGCTGGGCGGCGCGGAGGTGTTCCACCCGGCGCTGCAGACGCCGCCGCCCTCGCGCGACCTGCTCGCGCTCATGCTGCGCGTGCAGGAGTTCGTCATGCAGCGGCGAGTGCGCGCTTCCGAGTTCTTCAGGGTACGTATTTACTTGTAAAATTTTAAACTTGTACATCAATTGATTAGTTGATAGTTGTTTTCTTAATGTAAGACAGTCGTTTTGTTCATATATATAGATGTGCGCCAAAAAATGCTTATACCGATTTCTTTCTGGTTTCAACGTCGACCGCTACAATAACTAGTATTACTACAATATTTACTGTTTTCATTTACTTCATAGATGTAAGATTTGATTGCAGTTCATAATAAATAATTAAAATTTCTATTGTCGATATGCCGCCTCCGTCAGGTACACACTGAACTTTCAAACTCCTTTACAGCAGAAGTGTAGCAGATAGATTTCAAGTAGGAATCTTGTTCTATACGAAATGAGTAATAAACTTCAACATCTACGACCAATTACCATAAAAATCTATTACACGCCTTTCTTTTCCTAAAGACTAAAACGATTGGCTCTCTTCTAAGTGTAATTGAACCACAGGAATTTCCTCACTTTGACTTACAAAAGCAGCAATGTTAATTCTACTCCACCTGAATGCAACAGGTATTACTTTTATTATTGCGCGCAGGTATATGTAATACCGCCTAAAAAGGTACAGTTCTTTCTCTGCAACAGATGGAAGCCAGACACTGTTCCAATATTTCTGGTTAAATCACACGTAATTGTGCAATATGTCGAACATGGCAGGACTACGACCCGCTGAACAGCGGGCGCGTGTCCCCGCAGCAGTTCCGGCGCGCGCTGGACGCGATGGGGCTCGGCGCCGCGCTGTCGCCGCGCGAGGCGCTGTGCGTGGCGCGCCACTACACCGACCCCAACGACCCCGAGCGCGTCTGCTGGCGCACCTTCGAGGACGACTGTGACCAGGGTAACCGCATCTCACACCGCCTCACCTCACCTCACTGTCCTCTCTGTCTAGTGAATACAATGCAATATAATAATACAGCAAAATATAGAATTGGTTATAACAGAAAATAGGATAGTGTATAATGTTGATCGGATGGCTGTTTGCCCGGCGGCAGTGTTCACGCTGAAAGAGCTGGAGAAGCACCCGACGGCGGCGGCGGGCGCGGCGGCGGCGGCGGTGGCGGCGCTGCCGGCGCGCGGCGC
>DWON01009900.1:0-11114 GCA_018251015.1 Phocides pigmalion okeechobee | reverse complement strand
ATTATACAAGAACTGATTTTGAAAACTTTAAATGGCTCTCCTGTAAAATTAGGTCTATTCGCGTTGTGGCCCTTTTGATTTGAAGTAGCGATATACTAACGTCCTCATAATCCGCCGTAAAGCAATTGTTGTATTTTTGACGAGGGCAGTTACATATACTAAGCGAGGCGACCATCTTAGTCCTAAGGAGTAACAACGCATTTCAAATAGGATTTCAGTCATGTTTAAATTGGAATATGAATGTTAATAGGCTGCAGCGACTTAAGATCATGTGGCCTGTATGTCCGTTCGTTACTCTTCTCCGATAAAAAAAGAATATACGACTGAGATAAGCGTTAAGAAATTTGCTTTTTTCTGCATAAATCGGGGAAAATCTAGTTGTTTCTTGTACATTTTTGACAAAAAAAACCTTTAACTACTTAGCTACCTTCTATTACGTTTTAAGCTACGCCCACGATATGACGTATTTTATTTTTTTTTTATGTGAGAAGAGTAGCAAATGAGCATGCAAACCACCTGATGTTAAGCACTCGCAGCCAATAGATATCCACGTACAACCACAAACACGACCGAAATCCCATCTCAGCTCGAACGTAGATACGTTGCTACTCTTGAGGAATAAGATAGTCGCCTCGCTTCAGAGTGTAGCCAGCAACCGCACCTCTCCAATTATTATTATGAGGATTATGAGGGCGGCAGTGGTACTTCCCCGGTCGAACTATAGTTCTCCCACCTTTAAAATTAAATAAAGATATTAGGTAAGAGCTTTTAATAAAGTGCTGCTTTGTCAAATGTCTGAGCGCTTTAGGATATCCCATATTCTATAAATGCCTCCGACACTGGGTGTGTACGAAAACAAAAACCTGTCAGACAAGTGAGCTTCGGTGCAGACGCTTATTTGCGCCACTAGGACGCAAACAAACGGAACGAGACGTGTCCCCAGCCTGTTTACCATACATTACCTCGTTCGACGGGTCGTCGGAGACAAAATATCTTTGTGAAAGTGTCAATGAACTACGCGAAACCGACTGGGATGTGGCTGAATCGTAAATGTTAGTTTCATACGTAGCGTAAGTCCAGTAATAAGTTTTAAGATCCAATTCTGAATAATATTTCAAAGGTCAACTCGAAAAAAAGTAATTGAAAGAACATATCGTCTCGATTTTTAAAGTGTCTTCCTTTCCAGAAATAGTAGTCTTTTCGAAATTAAAACTAAGTTCTTAAAACTCAAGACCTAGAATCGGTGAAATAGATAATTAACATAAGAGTCAAATTTTAAACATATTTTTATTGGAAATCAGTCAAATAATAGGAAAAATATATAAAAAAAATAAATATAATTAAGTATTAATGAAAACAAAAACAGAATGATATTCCCAAAACAGATTAACTATAATTATATTTATATTATATTATATTATAAATTTATAATAACCTCAGATTTATTCCCGCCCGTTAAATAAATCAAGATATTAAGATATTTAGTCATGATTAAAGACTCAAAATACGAAATCTTTTTACTAGATTAAACTGTCCTACCTTAGAGCTCAAAACTTAATTAAAATGAAAAACTCACTATTGACTCGAGAACTTAAAAAAAAGTCAGAGGATTATGTCTTAAGTGACATAGTCCTGAAGTTTGCAAATACGTTATTTTTGAAATTAGGAAGAAAATGCTAGTCATTTTTTTGTCAAGGAAAATAATTTGGTTTATTTTGTTTTATCTGTTTACATTTATGTCTGTGTTGGATAATGACGCATAACTATTAAAGACATAAATATCATTCTATATTTAGCCTAATCAAATCTTTTTATATTTATTATTATATTAAATACACCACAGTACCGTATTATTGCGTCAGATTCTACTTAAGTTTATGAATTGAGTTTCTTTTTGGATAAGAATTATTTGTACTTGTTATGTTATATCACTATATTGAAATATAAATATTATTTATTAAGACACGCGACAGCCCCACTAGACGATAAGGAGACTCCTACATAATACGATATGACAATTTTATTATCACAGATAAACAATAATATCAAATAGTACGTAAAATTAAATAACCAAGTTGTAAGTATGTAGTCAGACTGGCATATTTTCATTTTACTATCCACCTACATGTTGTTTCACTGCTAACGAGATATCTTTTTGATTTTGTATCATTTTTGCAAGCTCACTTGACAGATATTTTAAAGTGTACGTATCTTTATTTAGGTGTTAAATATGGTATTAAATTAGTTGTTAATAAATTTATTTCTTTGTATATCATCCTTTGTGTGTCCAATTATTACAAAAATTGCATTGTATTAAATTATACGATTTGACTTTACCTTACTAATAAGAACTTAACAAGAAATTGTAGAAGTAAAATACAAATAATGGGCAACTCTAGCGTCAATGCTTTTAGATAATTTGCTCTAGTTATAGATTTTTTATCTGTGGCACGACGGTGTTAATACAGAATATGTCAACCGTTAAAATCGGAAAAAACGCGCTAATTTAAAAGGTTTCGATGGTTTAATTCATAAGCCTTATCAGTTCGTTTAGATTGTACAGTAAAGTTGTAAAAGGTCAAATTATTGGTGATTTGACACAACGTTTTGAACGCTAAATGTGTTTGCGTCCTACGAAAACCGGTTTGTGTGTGCGCGATATTTTCAGTGTCCATTCTTGGCAGCGGCACCCCGCAGCGCGCCGTATCGCTGCAATACTAAACTTGTTTTGAAAATTAATTCAAATTTTCAATTCCTATGACGGATCGCTCTGTTGTTTTGATTCTATGGAGGTCGAAGACCATCGTGATTCTATTATGTTTTTAGATACGCAACTTTATGAATGCCATGATTTTCCTGCTCTATCCCAACCGATTTTAACCTTACATTTTATATGAAAAACACTCGACTTTTCCAATAAGATTATAAAATTGCGTAATATTTTTACATACTTTTTGAAATATCTACAATAACTTATTCAATGCTGAAGATAAAACAAGGTAACAAATTTAATTACATTTCGATAAGCATTTATAAAAAGCGAAAAACTGAACACTAAAGTCTATGCATTTAAGGTTCTTTCGAAGTCTAGTCTAAGCATGACATCATTTTCTTTGAACAATAACATTAATTCCGTGAAGTAGGTATTGGCTTAGCACTAAAACTAAAAACGCTATGGCCTGCTTGTCGCCCTCACGTCTATAAACAAGTAATACGAGTAGGTAGGTAGATACCTATTCTGTCAGACTGTTACTAGGCAAGAAACATTTACACCGGCCGAGTTGTGTGTAAACAAGGCACAAATGTTTGCTCCGTTTTGAAGTGCCTCTTCAATCCAGTCGGGCTATACCACACCAAGTGTGAACGTTACGCGACAAAAATGAAAATACCGAGAGTGAGTTGCAGCGAGTGCGGCGCGGTGGGAATTTAAAATGGTCGTGTTCGCTCACTTTAACATAGACGCACGTTCATATTTTCGCATGCGAATTGCATGCTCTCGAGTACTGTCAGCATACTAATTAGGGTCTATTTTTAAAATCGGCTTATTTTCATATTGTTGCAAATCGCGTCGGTGACCCCGAATGTTGGGATCACCGTTTTGTCATACCGCACACACGGAGACGTGACAAATAGATTTAAATCAATTCTTTATTTTAACCTCATTTTAAAAACGTGAAAAGTATTATTTTCTATATTATCACTGAATTATGACAAACAATTTGTCTTTAATTTCTGTATACGTGCTACTTTTTTCAAAATTAAGAGCTACGCAAACATCATAAGCCAAGATGGACGACCTATTCTTTCATCAGACTTTTTACTCTTTAAAAAAAGAAAAATACATATGTTAGTATGATAAAACTCTTCTTGTCCTCACTATGAAAATGTTAAACTCTTTTGTATTGTTCTAAAGGGCTTGGAAAACAAACAGGACACAAGACTTCGATTTACTCTTTAGAGGTAGCAACGCAACACAACTTTCAGATTGATTACAGAGTGCCAATGATCACATAAAAACAGATGAAACATGAGCCTTTATAGTAATTACTTCATGACTTCTTTCTAGATCAGTCTGAAGGTCTTTGAAAGTCCCAGAGATCAACGCAAGGCGGAAAACGCTAAACCGAGAATCTTCAAAATAATGTATATAACACAAATAAAATGTATATATCATAAGTAAGCACTAAAAAGTTCTTGTAAGGGATAAAAGAGGTAATGTAAATTAAACAGAGGTTGTAATATTGTATGAACTTGTGTAATATAGACTTATGCGGGCGAATCCAAGAGCAAACTGTAGTAATCAATCTATATCTATCTATAAATATAATAAAACTGTAACTGATCGCTGCCTGTGAATGGCAAATATATTTAAAATTTCATAATAGATTGCCTTTATATACGCAAGAGAACCCAAAACAATGTTTTTTAATTTTTCTGTTTGTCTGTATGTTTGTGCACGCTAATCTCAGAAACGGCTTATCCGATCTGAATGCAGTTTAGGATTATATTGTGAAGCCCATCACTTAACATTTTTTTATATGAGAAGAGTAGCAAACGAGCATGCAAACCAACTGATATTAAGTAGTTGCAATCCATAGATATCCATGTACAACCACAAACACGAACGAAATCCCATCTGAGCTCGAACGTAGATATGTTGCTATTCCTGAGGATTAAGATAGTCGCCTCGCTTCAAAGTGTAGCTGGCAAACGCACTTCTCCAATCGAAACACAAGTAATACTTTACGGCGGATTATGAGGGGGGCGGTACCTCCCCGGTCGAACTATAGTTCTCCCACATTTAAACTTTACTGTTCTTTTTTTTCATTTAAATCGGTTAACAAATCAAGTAGTTATATCAATTTATGTGACACATGAACGAAGTCGCGGGCAGAAGCTCGTAAGAAATAAGTCGCGTGTTACTAGTTCCTAGACAATGTAAAGCATCGGTAGTAAACAAGACGATGCTTACACACTGGTTCTACGTATAAACATGGAATCTTATTATCATTATCGTTTTATTGCGAACGGATACCAATTTCGAATTGATCTTTTTGTCATAAATACTATTGCTAAGGCTATAGGAGGCAATACTATAACTTTACTACTAAAACTGTTTTTAGACTTGTTTTTGTAGTTATTAACATTAAATGTATAAAGACAATGTCGTAAACGAATAATTTGTTATGAAATTCCAGTTTCATTCTACTCTTTTTTATATGTACTTACTGTATTTTAATATTTATATTTCAATTTTTTTTTAATTAGAGATTTATAAAGGTATATCTAAAGGTGGTAGAGCCGTTAAAGCTCCCCCGGGGCGGCACCACCGCCACTTTCATAACCCGCCGTAAAGCAACGTGTTCTTCGTGTATTGGAACGACCATCATAGTTCTCAAGAGTAGGAACGCACCCGCACCAAATCCAATATTTGGTTGTCCATGGGCTGCAGTGACCACTTAAAATCAGGTGCCCTGCATGCGCGTTTCTTACTCTACATATTATGTTTCTTACTCGACATACTCTACATACTTAATGAATGTCAAGGGTACAATGTAAAATCAGTACACCGACTTAGAGCGCCAATTGACTAAGGTTAACCGGAAGAAAAAGGCCGGCGAAAAAACTCTCAGCACTCTTTTTAAATAAATTCTTGATAACGACTCAAATGGCAGGAGACTTTGAGGAAGAACCTCGTATAGGTCTGAAACTTATCGAGCCACTCCGAACACAGATGTCGATGAGTCCCTAAATAGTAAAAAAAAAAAACAGAATTATACAACAAAGTTCGAGCATTTTTTTTAGATATGTCAGATATTGTAAACTTTTAATAACATAATCTACTGTTAAAACACAGTTTGAACATCCTTTTTTAAGATATATCATCTGATGTAAAAATTATATAACGTAATATATGAAAAAAAAGGGCGCAATTTATCATTTTTAACTTTTAATAACATAAATCTATTTTAAAAACACGTAAATTTTACAGAAAGAAATATAATATAAAATTTCTGCAGTGATCTAAAATGCTGTCAACTACGAATTATCCCTAACCATAACGATTTGTACAGATACCCGTAGTACCCTTTCGAATGATGTGATCCGTTTATTTTCCACGATATTGTGCTTAGCAAATGAGTACTTGAAGGTCCACAATCAGAAGTAATACCTAAATCATGTTTTCTTTTCATGATCTTCATCATTATTTTGAGCTGGAAGATTGAGAAGAAATTGGCAAGTCTGCTTTGTTGGTTTGGGATTTTATTTTCCTTCCTTTATCTTTCATTTCTTATACAGGCGAGTTTATTTTTTATTATTTTTGTACTTTCGAGTTGGTTCTATATAAAAGTCTAATAATGTCAAATTATTCATTCCCTGTAAAACATTCTTAGCGTTACAATCCTGTCAAATCAGTACGGACAGAGCTTCAAAACTTGGTTGGTCTTGATCGATGCAGTAAATAAGTTTTAGTTATAATCGGTCAAAAATTATATTAATTGGGAGGAAAGTAATTCAGTAAATAACTTTCAGGGCGCATTGAGATGCTAGTATTCTATGATTTAGTAACAATTTCTCAACGCATAATATTTTAGATTGCATTTGACGAGTACAAAAACGCCCAGACCCAGAACAGATGCCTGGACGAAGATCGAACCCGGAACTCAGTGTCACACACCAGTTTGGTGTGTCCACGCGTGTCGTCAATCATGTAATCAAATGTGCATTTAATTATCCGTGTATTAATGCGAGAACTAGACTGGGCTAGGCCAAATTGACGACCCAATTGGCACGCTGTCGAGACTGTTTGGTGCCAAGGGAAGGGTTTGTTTTTTTAATGTCACGTCTTATTTGTATGTTGAGGATATTAAAGCACGAACAACGTTTGATTAGAATACCTAATAATTGTATTATGGCATAGGACTGACTAGGGGAGTTAGTTATCCCTGCATCTAAGGACATTTCTAACCAACTCTATAAGGACAAGAGACAACATGCGTCGCTCTTTCTAAGGACTAAGATGGAACTCCTTGAAATAATGAACTGCCTTATATACCCTGTAAACTAGAACAGCGCTACACTACTACGTGAAATAAGTATGGCAAAGTTGCCTTTGCAGGTAGAGTTACAGAGTTTTATAAGTTTTAAAACAATATATTTTTATTTATTTATTATGAAATCTATCATTCTTCACGTTGAGGTCTCATTTGATAGGCGGGAATTATAGTTTGAACGGGGAGGAACTACTGGCACCCTCAAAATCCATCGAGAAGCAAGTCTTTTATTTCAGTTAGAGTGGAGTGTCGTCGATTACACTTTCAAGCTAGGCGACCATCTTAGTCCTCAGAAGTAGCGATAGTAGTAATATTACTAGTTTACCAGTACTAGTTGTTTGAGTTTGTATTGGCATTTCAATTTTGGCACTTTTTGGAGCACACTAATTCTTGCAACTTATAAGTCAAAATTTGTATTTATTTTACTTTTTGGAGCACACTAATTCTCGCCAGTTGTCCAAATTTTTATAGCAACTTTTCGATATATCTGAATTTTTTTTGGAAACACTGCATGTCCCTTCGTGCCCGCACCAAAACAGACCTGTCTGATCAATGATTATAAATTAGATAGGAAGTTTCATAAGAGTATTAACAACAACAAAGCTGGAATGAATGGATCAACCATCTTATCACCTTTATTGCGTCAATAGTAAGAATCACTTGTCCAAAATCCCGGTTAATCCCATAACGGTATCAGACAAAGGACTTTCATATACCCACCGCCTATCCCTTTCTTGCAAACACGTCCCAATTGATGCTAGAATCGGCTTTTCTTATCTTCGCCCTTCACTTTGCTGTATTATTACCGTCTTCCAGAGATTACGTACTACCACAAAGTAACTACATATTGAAAGATCTCGAAGGTAATCGAGCTTTTTCAAACCTTTATATCGTTGATCAAAAAGAATAAATGTTACTAAAAAAATGTGTAGCCCTACTTTCACTATCCCTGCACTTATTTCTGTTCCTTAATTTATTTAATATCACAATTAATCTTTATCATAATATGATTGATTTCTTTAATAATATGATTGATTTCTTTACTGAGTTATTTTTTAAATAATATTTAAGAGTGATTTTAACTAAATCTACGCGGTTGTAATAACTGTTTTAAATTAGATTGTCTTTACATCTATTTGCTATATTTTTACAACTGCTAAGATCTTACTAGTACAATCCGAATCACGTGTTCTCTTTAACTCGAATGCAATATGTTAATTGATAATATAGTAGCCAATACTGCCTGCTGTGGGAAACACCCGTAGAAACATCACCGAAGTAAAGTTAAGGAACAAACGACAGAGACTAAAGTGAAGCGAGAGACACAAAAAAGAATTTTGTGCCTTGCAATAAAGCTTATTATATGACGGTTATTCAGAATTTACAAAGATAAACTAACTTTAATTTATATGTTATGTAGGTAGCTCACATGTGCGCATTAGAAATTCATTATAACTTGTATAAACGGTGAAGGAAAACATCGCGAGGAAACCTGGGTCTCAAACACTCAGGTTCTCCACAAAGTTTTCAAAGTTGGGGAAACCTAACAACCTGAACTTGGCTAGAGTTGGATGGACTTTGATCGATTATATATTGTCCATTTGCGACGACAGTGTGACAATTCGAGATATATAGTTTTCCATTTATCTAAACGTGATTATTACGTGGGAAAACTTTCAATACCTTTTCATGAATTGTTGCAATGTTAATTAACCTAAAACTTGCTCTAACAGTATTACGTGCTATATTTAAAAAGTTACAATCGTTAAAAATCGTCACCTTTAAAATCGAGGTTTATAAGATCGTCACACTGTCGTCGCAAATGGGTGATATAAACTTACTATTTTTGAGAGGACCCCCATGACCAGCAGTGAGACAGTAATGGATTAATGATGATACGTTTCTAACGTATCCCAGTGCAAAAGACCAAGCCTTCCGAGAAACACGGACTCTCAATTATATAAGAGCTGTGTTATTGAAACATTCCGAACGAAACATGCAATGATATCGTAATTACAAGTTGCACTAAATGTCAAAATGTGCAACGGAATATCATCTATATTTCAAATACCAAAGGGAAGACTATTGTGTGCAGTTTTGACTACGCTTAAATTATGGTTGACAGCAAAATGAGTGGGTCGATGAAGACCGAAGGTTACAGTGGGATGGGCGGTGTTTGATATTGGGACGACTCCACCATAAATATCTAAAGTTATCCAAACTTTAAACCTAGATAATCAGATAAAGTTCATAATCAAACATCATCATCAAACTAATGATGTTTGAACATAAGTACGTACCATTATTAGTAATCCTATTGTTTCACGATAGCATAGACATATTTCCTTCAAAGAAAAAAAATTGTTACAAGCTCACTTAAATGTGAAGTGATCTTTTCAATCTTCAGGGGAAGAAGCGCATCTGTGATCCATTTTTAGTGAAAATCTCTCTAAACACTCAACATTAGATAGACTGATGTTAGTTGACATTTATAAGCATTTATGTTTCCTTGCCTTTCTTAATCATAAAGCAGAAAACGAGCCCTATTTACCAACTCAAAATTTCACAATGTTTTTAAGAGGTTGAATATTCATATTATCGATTTCTAATAATAAATTATTAGTCTCATAATCCACATCATAAATCAGTTGGAGGGGTGTGGCACAAGCAGCGACTATCGGTATCCTCAGAAGTTATCTACGCATTTATGTACGATCTCAATTCTATTTAATGTTGTATGTCCATTTAATCAGTTTCATGTAAATAAAACGAGATTTACTTCTCTCTAATAACAGCTGTTATGAAAATCTTAAATCTAAATATAATAGAAACTTAACGTAAACAATCTAAAGGGAGTCCGTGTCCATACAGCATGCTTCCAAGAACACTAGCTACACTCCCGCGTTGAATAGCAATCGCAATACTCTGCGCGAGATGTTGGTTTTATGCATAAAAACATAAATCCCTTTAAAATGCCTTTAGATTTTTAGTTTAGGCTTTTATTGTAATTAGTTTTAAGATTTTCATAATTATAAATATTTATTTCTGTAACAAATTAAAAAGAAAAATAAAAATTTAACAATATACCTAACATATGTACACAGTATATTGGTATTAATTAGCTATGAACATTATTTCGCATATATGCTACGTCAGTTACACTTGGCTGATAATAATAACGATAACACCAGACTACACAACGAAAGTAAGTCGCCAGCATGAGACGGAGACAATATTATCAGCACTATCAGTTAAGCTGTAATATCTTTATCTAGGCGTCAAAAATGTCACTTAACAGCGAAAACATAATTATGATAAATAATGATAAATGTTCGGTACACGTGTACGAAAACGCGTGCGACAAAACCATTGAGTATCGAAAGCTATGACTACAATGCGCTTTCATGTTCGTTTTGCGTTTTAACTTTCAATTCGTCTTGCGTCAAGCATAAAGCCATAAGACGCATGCGGCTTATCGCTATACCTGCGTGCTTGTTGCATGCTGCTTTTGTTCCTCACGCGCAATAAAATGCACGAATTGTTGAACGCGAACAAACGGTAATGAATCAGCGTGCGCTAGCGGCATGTACTGTTGTCGAACTAGTTTTAGCGCATGCGCTATTGCATACGCTATAGTTGTTCAGGCATGAGTTAGAAGACGGCGCAAAATGAACAAGTAAGGTATAGACATAGCTAACGACTAACTGAATCTGTATTTATGTTAATCAGAAATGGTGTAAAGTTCAGTGCGCAATAATACTGTTATTGTGGTGTGTTGTGATAAGGAACCTAAGAAGAAAAAACTAGACGTAGAACAGCTAGATTGACTTACCATTAGCATCTGTCAATACTTTTCCCCGCCACCGCAGTTAAAATGTACAAATTCCGCGAAAGTATTCGTTTAAAATTAGAAGAAGTTTTGAGAATTGATTTTGCATATACACACACCGGCACAATTAGGGGAACATTAAGAAAAGGTCGAATTTTTTCAGTAGTTCTCGGTATTTTGACAAGTTGTTATTATTTATGTATTGATACCCTCTCTAGATATTGGCTCAA
>DWON01009899.1:0-11115 GCA_018251015.1 Phocides pigmalion okeechobee | reverse complement strand
CGTAAGGATGGATACTAGCCGTGCGTCGGGTTGTACGATGGAGGAACGGGGATGGGGGAATTATTTCGAACAATTCCATATACCTATATTAGTTTAAAAATCTTCAGATTTCTTTTTACACTACAACGAAAACTGATATATGGTGATATACATATATAAATACATAAGCAAAAAACATTTAATATTATGTATACGTATATTATATCCGTAAATCTTTTACATAGTTGTATCTTTTAAATAATTCCATTATTAACACACAACAAATATATTCAAGTACATTAATGGATACAGCTAATTGATTTTTATTCAAATTTGTTGTTAAGTGAGCCAAAGCTTGTAAGTGAGAAATTAGTATAGAAAAGTAAATACAGTGGTAATCTTAATTTCATTAGTAATATTTATAATAGAAGGTATAACATTTCTGGATACTATTTAAATAGTAGATACGCACTCAAAAATAACTGTCATTAATCATTTTAATAACCTTTATTATGAAACTCGATGCTGTGTAGGTAACCCCATAATAACATTCTAAGTTTTCAGAGCAAATTTTTCAATTATAAAATATTTTTCTCCGTCAATCATTTACATGTCCGAAGGCGTCATTCCCATAAAATACAAGCCGCTATAAGCACATATAGCTCTAGAAAATGTTACAAATAACAGTGTTTAGTTTAAATGGTTTCAATAACTTTACTGAATTGAGTTCGTACAGATCATTGTTGACAATATTTTACTAGAACGCATATCTACAATTTAAACGTTCGTGTGAAGTAAACATGTGGACATGTCATTGTGTCTAAACAATAATTCTCTACCTAAGCCAATCACTACGATATGCGTCCGTTTTGTCTCCTAAAGGGACTTTCTCCGCTAGATACAATACGTTCTACTTTTACATTCCACATACTACGGGATCCATATCTCTGGAGTGACGTCGTATGTAATTGATTTCCTCAATTGACATACAAAAGTTCATATTGGTCGAAACTATCAATCGCTATTGATATATTGTATAGATATAAGAATACAACAGTCGTAAATGCAGACTCGAGTTTTGTTGCCATTACATTTACTGGTATACTTTGGAATTAACATCATAAAGATTTTTCAATAGGTAAATAACATTTATCTAAATACAATAATTATTACCTACATTCCAATTTTGAACAGCAGTTTTTAAGAAAAAGCTTTAATTGGAATCAGTAGAACAAAATTAACCATACAAGTTTCAAATAATTAAATAATGTACGTATATTTGCTTACGATCCATCAATAGATGCCGACAAGTTAATAATTAATATACTTAGTATTAGACTCTAAAAAAATAATGTGCTCAGTATCAACAGAACTTGATATAAATTGTATTGTCTATGTCTTCTACAGATAATAAATATAGTCCCGTTCCGCCATTAGGAACACAAGGACACTAGAAAAATGTATGCAACTAGATGCGACGAGACAGCATTAAAGTTTCACGATATATGTTACATACTCAGAACTGTGATTAAATAAACACCTATAGTTACTTAATTACATAGCATAGTAGGTAACAAGAATACAAACAGATTTATAGTAAGTAGATATATAATACTTTACATTTGTTTATACATCGGCGAAACGTATTTACACTAAGGTTATCCAGCTATAGAGAATAACCGATTTTTTAAACATTTCAATTGGAGGCCAATACATCGAAGCATATTCCATTATATAATTATACGCATTACAATAATTACACTGAATATAACATTAATAATACTCATAACTATAAGTTGTAACGTCAAAAGATAACATGTTATATTATAACATCGACCGATTTGAATCTAATACGAAGCAACGAAGTCTACTTTTAAATATAAAGCGCTAGTAACGACAGAAGTTATAGATAACACGACATCAATAGGCAAGTGCACGACACAGACTTAACCTAGGGTTTTCACAATCCAAACAAAATTAATAAACGTGCCCACCACTACCAAACAGGTCATTTTACGACTACTGAATCTGTGAAATATCTGATTTATTTTTAATATATAGATATTTGATAGTTACGTACTGTCAAACGACCTTTAGTTGGTTTAATGATTAGTATCATATATATATTTCTGTAGTCTTTTTAGTCATGCTTCATGTTTATTAATTACTAGAAATAGTCATTAATAAACCTTTTCTGGGGTAATAATAAAATAATTGCAATTCCCATTACATAATGTGGTGATTAAAATTCCAAATCGCCAGTCTACACTCTCTGGCATTACCAGCTCTTTGTCCATTATAGATGTAGTAACACTCATTACACCTAATTAAGAAGCAAACCAACTCAACACAACTCAAATTGTTAATCGTTATAAAATACCAGAATTACAAGTACGTAAGTATTTAAATTATGTCTAAAAATATTTTGCGCTTCTGAAAACCTTTTTTGTAAATAAAGTTGAAATTTGACTTTGGTCCGACTTCCACAAGTCTATTTATTTGCCAACATCATTAAAATTCTAGCGAACGTACACTTCTGGTGGACATCATTACGACCAGGGTTATCTAACAAAACTTTATTAAATACTACTCATTGTAAACGTTGAACAAAGTGTTCGAAAAAACTAAAAGATTTACATCCGTATTTACACAGAAGCAATAGTGATTGAATTCAAAAAACAATTTTACATACATAAACATTTCACAGTATTACAGTCAAGTTTAAAGTTCTTAGCCAAAAAATAATGTTAGAACACGTATGACTCAACTATTTCTTAAAGTATTTCAAAGTAATTTTAAAATAAAAAGCACTAACTAACATGTTCCAGGTACGAGTACATGATAAAGAATGTCAAAGTTCACTTTCGTTACCTTGAAGTCAAAACACGTATCAACAATCAAATAATATAATAATGTAATAAGAATATATTTACTTTTAATGTCGCATCATGTCGCTTAGCATCGAATCGTCTTGTTTTGATTCTCAGAACAATCGTGTTATATTATAGTCTCTCGCCAAGAAATGACTTTACCAAGAAATAACTGAGAAATAAGAAATTATTTCTTTATAAATACGGATGTTAGTATCTCTCATATTAAAACCAATATAAGTAATCAATAAAAATCTAGGCAAATCAATTTAATTAACGACTAAAAGTTACAATAAAATATTAACACCTATAGAAGTATCAGATCCCTACTCCAGCTCGAAATATAGACGCTACCTAACACCTAAATTAATAATACTAATACATAATTTTCCATTATTGTTACACAGATTTCAACAATTTTTCTATATATCTTTTTTTTCTAAATTACAATGAAATGGATGAATAATCCACTGAAATGAATTTTAACACAAAGTATTTAAGAATATAGATTCGTCTCCTTTTAAATAAGACAGAGGCTGCATCATAAAATTTTAAAAGTATATTTGCTCAATAAGTATAGCTTGTGATTCATACAAAAACTTCATTAGATATAAAGGAACTTGACTCAAATAATTATGAGATTAAATAGAAAATAGTTCATTAAAATTAAAAACACACAAAATAAATTAACCTTGAAAATACTAGATACAAACTTATCTTAATATCGCAACTATTATACTCCATACGCTCATTTAGATTCCTGTGAGAAATATCTATAGACATACATGCGGTTCACGGATACAAGAAACCAAATTGTAATAAAATAAAAGTTTTATTTGAAGTCCATTATACATATATGCGCTGCCATTATTGATAACTAATATGGAATGTATTAAACTGCTGATAGTATAAATTACAAATAAATTATTAGATTTGCGTTATAAAAATAACAGACCAGGGCCCAAGCCATATGACATTAAATAGATGCTGCATCCTATGAATATCTACATTCAAATTCAAACGGCACTGAAGTCCTGTTTAAGATTGAACACAGATGCGTTGCTACCTCTGAAGTGTAATACGATTACCTCGTTTATAATCGCAATCACATGCTTAAATCGAAACAAAAGTATAATTTTACAGCGGATTAAAATACAGTAGAGCCACTGTAGAAACGTTAAATAGTCCTACTTAAATACATACATAAGATATAAATAAATACATTGAAGTCATTGTTTTTATCCAATATTTTCAAGGTGAGTTGTAACTGTTTTAAGCCACAGAAATTCATTTAACAGTTGCAGTTAGGATTGCTGTTGCCTTGGGGTTGCTCAGTGAGGCGTTGACCACGAGCTCCACCTGCAAGCATCGCCGGCTCCGAGTCCAGACTCTCCGACATCTTGTCACAGATTATATCAACGAGTCGTTCGAATACCGTCTGGAATAAAGAGCATTATGCTCAAGTAGAAGGTTTAAAATACTTGAATTTTATACTATTTTGTTATCGGAGTAGCATAATATTGTGCAGTGTATAATCAAAATGATCACTACGTTACTGTTGTCTACTGGTAAAAATTACAATCAGGAACGCACCATGTTTTTTTTATTTAATTTCAAACAATAAACGAACATGTAATCCATATGATCCAAGATAAGTGATCATTGCTACTCATGGTTGTCTTTTTACCAATTTCTGTGTGTTGGTAAACTTACTAACGGCGAGGACTAAGATTATCGCCTCAAGTATAGTATAACTTGTTGACAACATTCTTTTATCGAAATGCAAGGAAGGAATTCCTTCACGCTAGAAACGGGTGTGGCAGTCGTATCGATCGCAGGTGCGAAGCTAATCTTGACTAATCCTGAAGGCTAAAATGGTCGTCTCGTTTACGAGCGGCCTAGCTGACAATAATATTTCCATTCTACCACACGTAGGCTTTTTTATGTAAGAAAAGTAGCAACTGAGCATGCAAACCAGCTGATATTAAGTAGTCGCAGTCCATAGACATCCATGTACAACCAAAAACACGACTAAAATCATATTTGAGCTAGAACGTAGATACGTTGCTATTCCCGAGGACTAAGATGGTCGCCTCGCCTCAAAGTGTAGCCGGCAACCGCACCTCTCCAACCGAAACACAAGTAATATTTTATGGCGGATTATGAGGGTAGCGTTGGTACGTCCCCGGTCGAACTATAGTTCTCCAACCATTAAAATCTTATTATCTGATGTTTTATTTACCTTGACATAAATGTTCTCCTTGGCACTAGTCTCGTAGAACTCCACGCCAAGCTGATCAGCAAGCTGCTTTCCCCGCTCCTGGCTAACCACACGCTCCTCTTCCATATCACACTTATTACCAACCAAGATTACTTGAGCATTATCCCAAGAGTACGTCTTGATCTGTGTCACCCTGGAACGTAGATTTTTTGTATTTTGCATTACTGATACTAGGTTGAAGTCGTACAAAAATAAAAAATGCTATTGACATCGTTTTTATATATATTTTTTAGTAGTAGAGAGTAAGTGTATTATCATGGCTACGTGCGTGTATTTGTGTATATACGAGACATTATAGTATAAAATGTTTGATGGACTGCAGATGAGGGAAGATGAATGAGAGCAGCTAGGTTAATCGCCTAACGAGACCTATAATCAGGAGGGTGGTTGGACGTCGTGTATAAGGTAAGTCGTGTATAACATTAGTATGAAACAGAAACTCAGAAATAAACCACATGAAATACCGGCGGAGGCATATATTTTTGTAATTAGAAAGTAATAAATGCATACATGTCATCTGATAGTAAATGTGCCGCCATAAACATCTACACCTCACAGGACATCTACACCCCACAGGACAATCTACATATGTATCTGTAGTCGATGAGAGGAGCGTTAAAAAGTATTATATTCCATACCCTCAAAGCAAGCATGAAATAACATGAATAAGAGCAAATATAGAGCTTACCAGTCCTGCACACTATTGAAGCTCTCCTCGTTAGTGATGTCATACATCAGAATGAAGCCCATGGCTCCTCGGTAGTACGCCGTCGTGATAGTACGATAGCGTTCTTGCCCTGCTGTGTCCTATCAATAGAAATTTGTTATATACCTATTCATTCATCTGATATGTACATAAATTACTGATTCCAAATGAAGCAGAGTCATACTTACATATTTCTAAATATATTATTTAATATCCATACGGAACAAAAAATCGTACTTATTATGTCCTGCGTGGAAATTGAATCCACAATAACTTACTTAGCCAGCAAGGCAAGTGATCACTATACCACAAAGGTACTCAGCATAAAACTAAAGATTACTTTTAATATTTGAGGTTATTGACCAAAATTTTATATTTAAAATACTTTTTAGTCAACTCGTAATAAAAAGCAGGTATGTGATTCATGTAGGTATTTATTTTTATCTTCGTTGCAAATATAACTTGATTGCCGCATTTAGGCAGGAGGAACCTACACTGAATTATTTTTAAAGCTTTATTAAAAATAGGGTTAATTTTATCTTATCTCTTATTATCTCTTATAAGTGGGACAACTATAAACCTTACATATTGATCCATTTGTATTACATATTTCCTACACACAATGTCAAAGGGAAAATAGTTAAACGGTCAACATTTAATTACTTACTACAAAAATAAATACATAGCCTTTAAAACTATTGCATGATAGAATTGTGATAAGCTAGCGTTAAATCGATTTATAGAATATTCTATTACGTTGAATGGACTTGAGTATATTTCAGGTTACTAGGATCGATAATACATACCCATATCTGAAGTTTGACGCGTTTGTCATGGCGGAAGACTGTTTTAACCTTGAAATCAATGCCGACGGTGGACACGAAGGCTGAAGTAAAAGAGTCATCGGCGTACCGAAATAGGAAACTGAAAGAAGAGCAGTGCTACTTTATTGTGTGAAATATGGGACGAGTACCGTTGATAGTGGCGATCGATAGATTGCGATAACAAATCTGTTCGATGACATAGAAATGCAATTACTGTACTATTCGGAGAGGAATAATTGATTTCTTTATTACTTAAACTGTAATTCCTTACTGCAGGCTTCAATTGGGGAGGTATCATAACGAACATTTTAATGTGGAGTTAGTTATCACGTTCAAATGTGACATTTTTGTCCTCAGGAATAGGAACAGATTTGTGATCTTCTGATGGCAAGTGGTTACTCCCAGATGAACTGAACTCTCACCCATCCATGTTTTGTCTATTTAATAAAAAATACGATACTAAAAAGTAACGACAGGTTAGAGAAGAATAAATTAAAACGCCTTAAAAGTAAGACTGTTTTACCACACACTCCCAATAGCAGCGTAAGTCTACTAAAAGACAGAAATGAGTAAGAAAGGTTGCACTCGACCAAACATTCATCTATGTTAAATTTATTGTCTTAGAAAAGATCAAATGTTTCATAAGAAACTTTCCCTGTAAAAAGATTCCCTGTGGAGAATACAGTCGTAATCATATCGCATTAGTTAAAAAATACTATAATGATATGTATAGGAAAAAATATTACCTGGTTTTTCCGACAGAACTGTTTCCTATGATGAGAAGTTTGAACATGTAATCGAAGTTCTGATCCGCCGCGTCCTTTTGCCATTTTGGGTCACCTCCGCCGGCCATCTAAAATAACAGGCAAATATTACATATTCCGAATTCTATTTTAACTAGTGCACGATATATACACGATCAAATATTATGATCAGAAGAAACAGAAATGAATGCTCTACAGATGTTACCTCTACATTGATTCCATTTCCATCCCTTTCAGACATGACTACAGTATTAAAAACACCATTATATTTGAAATGAATACGCTATACTCCTTTGCAAGTTCTCGTTAGTAATAAACGAATGGCTCAGTAATGCATAAAACATTTTCCATAGCCCAAGTTATTAAGGCAAAATCGGCTTTATTCCACATTGCGACAACATTCAAATGTGCTTACATTAAACGTACCGAGGCTTAACGAATGTTGAACAACTTATCAGTTCCGTGCAAACGAATGAAAAATGATTTTATCCTCTGCGTCACAAGATAGATATTGACTTGGCACAGTTTGAAGTTTTTCCGATTGATTGAGTTAAACAAAAACGTTTTTAGATAATACCAGTGGGTCGTCACATCCTACGCGATATGGTGATATTCGACAAAACAAGTGTACAGTTGTACTGTTGCTACGATCGATACATATTAAAGAGTAAAGTGGCTGACGGATCCAGAGATCAACGCAAACCCGAAATCATTGAACCTAGAAACTTGATATTTTGCTGATTACTTACATATGTATATAGCGTAAGTGATCACTATGAAAGGTATATAAAATTGAGTATATGAAAAATATATAAATGTTCTACTTTGGGTAAATGGCTGGTCAAAAATTAGATTTAATATAATAAAAGGAAAGAAGGGCTCTTATTAGATATTTGTGTCTCGAGATCCTTTCCATCAGAAACGCGTGAAGCAAAGTATCAAGTAATATTCAAATCTGCAAGTCCTTGGAGCTGTGTAAAAATCTAAGTTTTTTCTTTTACTTGCTGAAAGTAGAAAACGAGCTTGCAGGGAATTTGAGGTTAAATGATCTCGGCATAGACAAGAGACCATCGACTCCCATGTCCAATGACAAACAGGAATAAAATCGTGAGTGAAATCCTACATAGATGCGCTGCTTCTCATGAGGTTTGAGGTGGTTGCCTTGTTTGATACAGGCTTATATGCCAACTCGTTAGACAGTCAGAACCGATACGGTATTTGTCGGTCGAATACGAAAACCATTTATTTATAATGACATAGAAAAAAATGCGATTATAACTATTTCAAACCTTGTAAGCATTTCTCCGACGCATACTTCGCCTGATTTTTTAAGTATGTCTTTATACTAATACAAAGTAGTTCATAAATATGAGAAAATATTTTTAATATGTCAATTTTTATTTTAATCAAGTGTAATTAATAATATTAAAATTATGATTTATGTTTTTATTATTAAATATTGTTATAAAATAAACATTTTCATAACAATTAAAACCTGGTCGTAGCATAACGATCTTTAATATTCTTTTTTTAGACTATTTTGGTATATGATAAAATGAATTGCATTGAACAAAGAAAATGATATACGTATATAATAAAGGGAACGGATACATTGATAATGACAGGAGAAAACCATACACGTCCATACATCTTGTACAAGGCTTTCCCCAAGTGCTACGTAGGCGTAGCCCCAATAGACAGGAATGTATAAATTTTAACGGAATAAAGGAGTTTTCTAAGATATTTATTATACATTTGAATTATGTACTGTTTCCTTCATGTTAAGATTTACGCTGGTATAATTGGATATCATTTACAACCATTTACTACAAACACATTTTTTACACGATCATTGTTAATCAGTTTCATTTAGGTATTCAGTATTAATTTTACTGTACATATTTTTAAATACGCAAGTATAGCTATTGAATTTGTATCATGTATATCAGCAGGGTATCAGCTGCTACATGACTACTTTATTGTTAAGTACTCTGAAATATTATTTACGAATTATAAACCTTGTAATGAATATATGTATAAGTTTAAACTAGATGCTACTGACCTTAATTTATGTAGAAAATCGAAGTGGTTGAGTCAATATTTGTATATTTTATAACTAAAATGACTTCCAGCGATGTAATCGTAGCAAGCCGAGTATCGCCTTCTCGTTTTCACATTCGTATCACGCAACGGGAGCGAGTGCCAGAGTTTTACGCGTTTATCGATTTCTTCTACTTACTCCGTACTTCCCACGATAGCTTAACCACTTTGTAAATACTTTCAAAATAGCAAAGAGAACACAATATGTAACACAGAGATACTAGTTATGTTGGTTTGAATACAAAATCGATAATATTTCGTAACTTACTCCGCTACACCTTCAACACTCGTGAAACGATAAGCCGTTACAGGTTTCGACAGCTGTACTCTTGAATTGTGTGCGTCTGATTTGAGTAAACCCAATTCTCTTGTCGAAAATACAACCCCAAGATAGGCTGTGTAATGTTTCGCGCTCACAGCTGTTATCTACGTCCTGCGAGCTTCTCACGGTGCCACGGGAGTGGGAAAGAAATTCAAGATGGCGGAACGATGCGCGCGCACCCGACCTAAGCAGCCTGTCAAATCTTCACCCAGACAAATCTAGCCAATTGCTAACAAATGTTGTTAAACTCATCTTTTGAATATTGATTTCGATTAGTTGAAAACCCTGAGCTCCTGTCAAATTTGTCGAAGCTAGGTTAGCAACGGCATCCTTGAAATATACTATCAGGCTCCAGTCTAACAAGTTAATAAAACCTATTTTTACGAAAAGATGGTTAAATAATCTCACGATTTCAGTTAGAGCAAACAGAATCACAGGCCACTTGTAATATTTTGCATAACACAGTTAGGCACACTGAAAATTAAACAGAAATGGGGGATTTATTTTTAGAAACGAGCGTCTTCAGAATGAGTGCCTTTGTTATCCATATTGAATTTAAAACTTGCATATTTAGTGAAGAAGGCTATACAAAATTTTGAAAACAGTAATTACCCATAAAATCTTACCATCGGTTATTTAACGTGAATATTTAAAATCACATTTCATGCAATCTTATAATGATCGAACAGATTCGTTGATTGCATAAGTTCAGCAGGGGAAGCATCATTACCGCCCTCACATTCCGTAGTGACGCACGTCCTATGCCTGTTGGAGACGTGTGGCTATCGAATAAAGTTACAAGCAACCATTTTAGTCCTCAGTAGAAACAACGCTTGCTTCATGGTTATTTCTCTAGTATTAAAATATGTATATGTCGTTATTTATTTCAATTGAAAAAATAAGTACTTACGCAATACCGTATCCGTGAATAAAGAAGGAAAGGAATATAAAAAAAATATTGAAAAATATTGGGGTAAAGAGTTGGGTATTTTTTCAAAATACATTTCATACAAGATACACGATATAACTGCTTTGTTGGTCTTATTTTTTGATAATAACTCTATTAAATAATGTTATAACAAGTTTAAATTGTATGCATCGTATTTTCATTTAAGATTAGACATTGTTAAATAACTAAAAAACTAACAAAAAATGTACTAAATATACGGTTTCATGAGTTAAGAAGCGTTTTTTGAAATCTATGTATTTTTTATTAAATATGCTCCTATATTTAATATGCTACAAACCTGTGCTTACTTTAATATTTTT
>DWON01009898.1:0-11116 GCA_018251015.1 Phocides pigmalion okeechobee | reverse complement strand
CCATATACATCCACGCATAACCACAACACGACCGAAATCCTGTCTGAGCTCGAACGTAGATGCGTTCCTACTCCTGACGACTAAGTTGGTCGCCTCGCTTCAAAGTGTAACCGGCAAGCGCACCTCTCCAACCGAAACACAAGTAATGCCTTACGGCGGATTATGAGGGCGAATACATATAACATATCATGATCACGTTACTTACATATAAGTTTATTGTAGTCACTATTAGATTCGAAAATAGATAAAAATGTATTGAAATTTTAAATCAATTTTTAAATTATTGGCATTTGAATTTGTTTATTCTATTGGAAATGACAAGCACAGATTAAAAAATACATAAATCAAAGTATATATATCATTTTGTCGATAAACGAATCAAGTTTATAAATGTTGACATAATGACATTAACATACAAAGGCGCGAAAGTTTAATTTCATTCAAAATAACTCTAAATTCTTACATACTAGAGTTTAAATTAAATATATGTTCTTGTAAAAATATAATGCTGGTAAGAAATAAATCATGAAGCTATTATGAACAATCAGTGAGAGCAAACAACAGATAAGCAATCTTCAAAAAGAGAATGTTAATTGAAAACTGGTGGTTAGTGCCACAGATATACATAAATTATATCGTATTATGTACAGTGTATTCAGTTGTACAAGTGAAGCGGCTACACTTAGAAACGAGGTAACACGTCTACGTACGACCTCAGAGGAGACATCAATCCTGTTTAAGAATATATATCCATGGACTGCAGCGACTACTTCATATAAAATGGTCTGCGTGCTCGTTTAATACTCTTTATATATATAAAAATCATAGTTGAAAATCACACCTCTCCATCGAAACACACATAACTGCATGGTAGAAATGATACCTCCCCGCGATGGTATCACCAGTCAACTACAGGTTTTTCAACCATTTTGAACCGCCTGCGACACAAAAGGTTCTATCACCTATAAGGTCAAGGCTTGCGTTTAAATTCAGGTGAATTCCATGAAGCTATTTCCAAGCTTACGACAAAAAACAGACAGTGAGTGGCTTAAAAGTAAATCTGCGCCTCACATAAGGAAACTCAGTGTTCGTATCGCTGCCATATGTCTGATTTTCTAAGTTTGAGTCTTAGAAATTATTGTCATTTGTTTTAACGACGAGGAAAATCTCAGCCTGAGGTATTTCCATTAAATTCTCTCCATTAACATTCAATTCAAAAGTCTGCTAATCTACACTTTACCAGCATTTGACTGTAACGTAATCCAACCGACAGCCTTTACGCGTCCATTGCTGGACAGGTCTCCCCCAGATGCCGTCTCTCGGACTGGTACCTGCGTACAACGGTTACCAGCTGTTCTTATCAGGTCGCCAGTCAACCTGGTCAGGGGATGAATTGTGCTCCTTTTGCCTTAGCGGTCGTCACTCGATGACCTTTCTGCCCAACGGTTGTCCGATGAACACCGGACTGTAACCTGCTTTTGCCTAAGGCTAAGAGAGATCATTGTCCACCAGTGGCCAGTAATAAGTTGATGCCCCGGTATCTAACGTTTTTTGTGTGAAAAGTAGCAAACGAGCATGCAAACCATCTGATATTAAATAGTCGGAGCGCATAGATATCCACGTACAACCATAAACACGACCGAAATCCTATATGAGTTCGAACATAGATATGTTGCTACCTGAAGACTAAGATGGTGGCCTCGCTAGACTGTAGCTGGCAACCGCACCTCTCCAACCGAAACACAAGTAATGCTATGCCGTAGATTAAAAGGGCGGCGAACCCTTAGAACGTAATGCAGAAAATAAATTACTCAATATTTAAGTGTTATGGCTGTTATTGCATACATATTTAAATATCACAATTCCAAATCTTATGAACGAAGATCCTTTCACTGCCTGCATATTATTACGATATACGATATTATCATTTACAATCGCCGAGGTCTTAGGTCAAGTTATTATGGATTTAATAACCACTTAAAGCAAAAACTTGCAATTAAGAAATCCATTACGCTAAAGTAATAAATTATTGAGATGCTTTTTAATGATAGATATTGATCGTGTTAGGAAGTAATTAAAATGGATAAGTTGTTATTATGTACCATTTCAAGACGAAAGAACGTAACTCGTTGACATTAATGCGGTATTAGTAATTCATTTTAGTTGAATTATTTTTTCTTGCTCACGGGCATTTCATATATGTAATTTATAGTAATATGAATTATTTAACATGTTACATATTCTTCGACATTCAATCTATACATATAAAATGATATATCTGTCTGTCTGTACACCACATTTATTTGCAATAATAATAGTTTGCGTGACTGATATTTATGCATCTCGACCGACGACCGAGTTACTATATTGAATTTAACTATTTAATTTCTCGCCCAATTTACATGAAACCTTAACTTATTATGTACCAAAATCACTCTAGCTGCTCTTGGAAAGTGTGAGAAAGTCTGTCCAGTACTTTTTAACATTATCTCGAACAAACAGACGAACAAATGCGACGGTGGACTTTGTTTTAATATTTATGTTTTTTTTTTCACATTTTGACCTATTAAATATTTATGTTAAAAACAATCGCACGTAAAGAGTAAGCTGCAATCGCGCGTCAGAGCTAACGCACCAATCCCTATTGCTATACGGAACCCTAATTGTACATAACATGTACCACTACCTCTATATATACGGAACCCTAATTGTACACAGTCTATAAAAAGCAACACCTCGAAACAACGACTTCATTATTCTGTGTAAATGACTATCAAGCGACCGAACCGATTTGTCATTGGTACCGTGATAAATTATTATCAATTTCGAAATAGAGAATAATATGTCACCGCGGAGCACGTTTCTGGTGATCGATCATAAATTACGTCTAGATGAAGGTCGTAAATCATTTAGAACAAAACATACCGCTTGTTGTAACTAATCCAGCATTTACAACTAGAATGAGGTGAGTGCACACTTCACACTTATGTGACTTATGGTCTAATACCATTAATCCCCCAATTTCCTATCCCCCTTGGTAAGATGTCCTAGGTCTCGACTTCCATTAATTTAACTTACAATATTGAGCGGGGGAGGACTCATGCAACATGCGTCGATACGTTGGCCCCTTCTTGCCTCAGCGGAACTGTGTCGAGGACTGGAGCTGTGGCGGAGGCTTCAGAAGAAGCCAAGCGGCGTAAATATGTCTCACTAAGCAGTGTTTACGTATTAAGTAGTCTAAGGACTAAGATAGTCGCCTCCAATAATGTGTATCCGGCAACCACACCTCCCCAACCGAAATACAATACATGAAGAACAAGTTGCTTTACGACGGGTTATGAGGGTGACGGTGGTGCCGCCCCGGGCGAGCTCTAACGGCTCTACCACCATTTTCATAATTGTAAATATGAAAATAAATAATTGGAAATATTTATATAATAGTATAAAAATATATTATAACGTGAACCGATTGCGATATTTTACAAAGTTGACTATTTTTTTGATTTTATAATAATTTATGATTTATACTAGTACTAGTTTGCAAGCAGTCGTTATCCCGCTCTGAACAAATCTATAAGTGATTTTTTGCAAAAAGTATACCAGGTTCTACTGGATCCAAGTTCCAATCAGCTTCGCATCCGATTTCAGTGTCACCTATTGGGTCCAGTTGAGAATTTTCGGATCCACCTGAAGACATACAAAGAATTTCATTAAAATCGGTCCAGCCGTTAAGGAGTTCAGTGATTTACAAATGCACATTTCATTATGTATCGGGTACTCACGATTTACACTTTAATTGCCGATATTTTGAACCTGTTGCGTGGCTCGTGGTCACGGCTAAATTCCGTTAAACTTTTCTCCTTTGTTATCCATGACTAATCTCCGTTAAATGACTAAGTTTACCCGTGATCAAAAACCATTAAGCAACAAACTAACTTAAAAGTTTAAAAATTCTATATCATTTATATATTTTTACATAATCTTCTGATAATTGTAAAAGCGAGTAAAAGCCTCCACCGGAAGGTGATAAATACCAAAAACAAATTGTTACAGCTGGTCGTACCCGAGAAGCCTTAAGGCATTATATTAAAATCACAAGATCGGACAAAAGCAACGGTTTATGATTAGAGTTTCATCAATAAATAAAACTAAATGAAACCAACTCGGGCGATAAATAAAACGTTGCGTGCGTTTCGTTAGTGCGTGGGTGGTATTACTCTTACCTGGATGTATTTTCTCCTATCATATTTTAATATTTATATCTAATGTCTATAGGTTAAAAAAAGTAATGTATATATACATATATATGTTGGCACATACTATTTTATATGCACTTAATTACGATTTTAACACGACGTTAAATCCTTATTATTTTTATTATTGCTTGCATTTGATCAGAAATATCATCTAATGGAAAGTGATATGTAGTCTAGGAAGTAACACTCTTACCTGGAGTCCCTATTTACTCTTTTTATGAAAACCTCAACTGAAACTATATCATAAATCAACAGACAAAGCCACGAACGTCTACTAGTCCATTCAGTAGTAGACTAGAAACAGATACATCCATTTAGATATATCGGGATTTATAACGCCACTGACGTGCAAGTGGATTTAGATGGGACGATGACAATAACAACTTGTCTGTCCTTTTAGATAAGGAAGATAAAGAGGATGACGCACTTTCCATTTAACCATTGACGATTTACCGTTTGATCCACGTGGCAAAACGGTTACTATGCCAGGTGATTTAATTATTGACGTTTAAGCATTTGATGATAAGTGTTCCACAGCGGTAACCATACCATTGGAATTTAACCATTGACGTTTAACCATTTGACCATTCGCGTAACACATCGGTAACCATACCAATGAAATTTAACCAATTAGTTTAAACATTAATTTAAACATTCAATTTCAGTTTCTCTTGAGGTTTAAAAGTGTTTTCATGAGTTCCGACCACTTAACATCAGGTGGTTTGAACGCTCATTTGCTACACTTTAACGTAAAAAAGGGCTTTTCATCAGAAATAACAAAGCGCCACTTCGATACCATCAATTGTGTGCTTTCAAGTATATAACAAAAAACTCTTTTGCTAAGTTTTACCACTTTATCATCAAAATTTCAAAAACTTTAGCAAACTAATCGAACTTTATAAATATTTGTTTCTTTGCGTACTATGCATTAACCACTTTACATGGCGCTATAAACTCTAAAAGCCTTTTAGTTCTATACCCTTCTTGCACAATAGAACCGTTATCAAAAAACCATTACTAAGTCCACGTCAATTAAATAAATAGAGTGGTAATATATTACATTGGGGGAAATAAGCTTAAATAACTATTGATACACTCATGATCCCTCGATAGGAGTCTATTTAGTACCTATGTCTATGTAGTACTATAGATGGATAAGTGATAGAACTATGTGTATTTCGGCCGGGGATACCTCCCCCCTATCCCTAGGTAACCCTCACCCACCAACCAATATCTTGAGTTTTGCTTGAAAAGGTATGGTTGTTCACTACACAACACACACACACACAATTTAACATAGAAACGAGGTCTCTCAAACCTCTGGCGTAGTAATGCATCTACATATAACTTATAAGACTTTAGTCCTATATGAAGTTGTATGTGGATGTTGCTGTACTCCCCATCAGATACTATGCTTGCACGATTGCTACCCTTCTCAGATAAGAATTTAAAGGCTAGATCTCAAAAGAACTGGATTCTCAATACAAATTCGAAATATATGCAAAAATATGAATAAAAATCTGTGTATTGCACATATAGCCCTACACCCGGATTTGTGTGTACTGTGACCACTTGATATGAAACCTCTACGGGCACAACATGTAAAATTTCTTTCTTACTGCCCATTTACGCTATACCAAAGAGCTAAATATTAAATAGATTAAAATCAGTAACAAAAATCTCACTTTTTCACGCATAGCCCCACACGGCTTCCCAGTACCAGAGCCACAAGGGAAACACCCAGACCCAGAATTTTTCAGATGTCCGCCCAGCCGGGAATCGAACCTTGAACTTAAGTATGCACCAAACCGTTTGTCCACTAGCGATCACCTATCCGAATCCCAACTGCACCCAACGTCGCTTAACTTTGCAGATTAGTTACAAATTCCAAAAACCACGACACCATACACCCTTCACGTAATTACATGTACAAAAAAAACATTCTGGTAAATCCAAAATTTAAAATTTATTAATATTAATTTAAAATCGAATCATGTCCCCATTTCTCAATAAAAACAATTCATGGAAATTAATAATCTTTGAAAATAAAATCAAGATCTGTACAAAATCGGTCATGATTTCAATTAGTCTCGACCGAGCATCGAACCCAAATACCTGCGCGTACAACCAGATATGTTACGAACATCGTCGCTTGAATATTAATCGCAAATAGTTTTTCAAATCTGACAAATAACGTTGCTATACTAACAGCGAGTGACGAGGAAGAATCTCAATGATTTGATTGTAAAAATAATGGACTAGTGTTTTTTTATGTGAGAAATAGCCAACAAGCATGCAAACCATCTGATGTTAAGTAATCGCAGCCTATAGACATCCACGTACAACTACAAATACGACTGAAATCCTATCTGAGCTCGAACGTAGATGCTACTCCTGAGAACTAAGATGGTCACCTCGCTTCAAAGTGTAGCCGGCAACCGCACCTCTCCACTCGAAACACAAGTAATGCTTTACGGATTGTGAGGGCGGCGGTGGTATTTCCCCGGTCGAACTATAGTTCTACCACCTGTAAAAAGCACGTGTACGACGTACTAATACCATCGCGGAATTTATACATTTATGCTTTTTAATTGCCATATTACGAACCTTTCATGGCTAGTGGTCACGGCTCAACTCCAAATGGTCCAAATGTCATAAAGCACATAATTAATATTACATTGGCGATAAAACTGTACCTCACTTATTTATTTTTATTTATTTAAGTTAATATAATTAATTATATATTTACAATCATGAAAATCTTAACACTAATTATAATAAAAGCCTAATCTAAAAAATCTAAAAGGAGTCCGTGCCCATGCGGCATGGTTCCAAGAACATTAGCAGCATTCCCGCGTTGAATAGCAACCGGAATTCTCTGCGCGATATATGAACCAGCCCTCTTGTCGCCGGTGGCGTCGATCAAACGTGGTACTATTTGTTTGAAACTTTTTTGGCACGCCGCCCCCACGGACCTCGCTTGTTCTTTAATCGTTCCTTATAAGACAAGTAATCAACACTATAGTTGATTTTAAATTCTCATGAAGCTGTATTAATGAGATTTTATCTTCGTTCAATTTGTCAATTTTTGCCCACAATCCATAATAATAATGTCGTTTCTTAAGACAGACAGACGACAGTTCACATAAAAGCATCCAGACATCATTTAATATTTTTAAATTTGAATTCAATACTTTTTATTTTATTGTTTTACTAATAACCTCACTTCAACTTCTTTCGTGTCGGCAGACTGGTTATTAAAGGGAGGTGCAGTTAAGGAATTAATTGGAGAGGATTAGTACGAGGTGAAGGGAGTTAGAGGATAAGTGGGAAAAAGTCATGCCGTAGTGGAAAGATTGGTCAGTCAGCGTAGGTGGGCGAAGGCTGATTGTCCAAGGTGCGCCGGGCGAACATATAACGTCGCGCCACTCGAGGAGGCTCTTTCCACGCACCCCAACCTCACTTAATGTTGTACATTTTTAGTTTGTTGAATATTAATACAAATAAACTATCCACGTTTCATAGACGCCGCAGGTGGCAAGAGGGCTGGTTCATGCTCGCGCAGAGAATTGCAATTGCTATTCAACGCGGGAACGCAAGCGTTCTTGGAACCATACCGCATTTGCATTCCCTTTAGATTGTTTAAGTTAGGCTTTTTATAATAAAAGTTTTAAGATTTTCATAATTGTATATATTTTTTCTGTTCTAATAAATATTTTTCTTCCAATAAACTAACTTATACATAGATTCAAAATAAACAAATTCAAAAACCATTACCATTTAAAAATCACTTTCCATGCCCATTAATAGTTTTTTGACCGTAAACCAATATTTCCCTAAACCCTAGTAATGAATTGATGTCAATTCAGAGGCCTCCCACGTCGAAAAGATCTCAGATTAAGGGATTTATTTGGACACCACAATAGTATCATAAAACTTTTATGTGGGCGTTTATTACTATTTACATGATAAACACTTGGTATATTTCTTTCTGATCGGGATTTTATTTAGAGTAATAAAAAGGTAGGATGTGATTTGGGAAACAAAAATGGTAATAAAATTTGCCAATTTTATTGCAGTTTTTTTTGATAAACTTTGAGTATAGCCGTGAATACAAGCCAATGAACAAGTGAGTTAGTGAGTGAGTGAGTGAGGCAGTGATGGTGTGAGTGAGTATGAGTTAAAATCATATTTGATTCATACTACACATTATTTCAAAGTTTATCACTTAGAGCTTAGTTTTTCCATGTAAATAACCTATGTGCAAATTTGCTGAATTATAGATTAACCGGTTTCGGCAGTGCGTTAATATCTTTGTCTGTTATTTACTAGTCTTTTATATATATGCCATCAAAATACACACACATACGCCGCGGGAATACAGCTAGTGTTCTTGGTACCATGTCGTATAGACACAGATTGCCTTTAGATTATTTAGATTAGGCTTTTATAATTATTAGTGGTAAGATTAAAAAAATATTATAATATATTTTCCCGTTTAAAATTCACGCGAACTAGCGAGTAGAAACCAGAAACAAACCACTTGATGCATACGTCGTTAAGTTCACGAATCTTGTCTTGTCGGACCTCAACTTGAAATACTATCTCTGAACTCAAGCACCGGGACAGGTCGCAGTTTGTCTCCCGTTCGTACAATGAAATCTTGATCCTAACCCTTTTGCGGATCGACGAAACGACGAACCGTTGATAGACAACTCAATGTGAGTACGTCAAGTGTTGGATAAATCTTGTAGGATAATACCTTTCGATTTATTCATTACACGATGAATGTTTAAAAGTCGAGCGGTTTTTTATTTATATCTTGCTTTTTTATTACGCGTACCCCTGTTTTCTTTTATCTTGATTCGTCTTTATTATCTTTTACAATTATTATTATTATTATTTTGTTGTTAAAAATAACATAAATATAAAATGGAACGTAGAGGTAATAATGTGCTATGTACAATTATTCTATGCGTGTGTATGTCAACTCCTAAACGGCTGGACCGATTTTAATGAAATACTTTGTATGTCTTCAGGTGTATCGAAGAATGGTTTGGATTCTCAATTGGACCCAATAGGTGGCACTGGAATCGGATGCAAAAGTGATATTTCTGTACTTGGATAGAGAATCCAAGTTCAGAAATATTTTCTGGAAAAAAATACTTATAGATTTCTTTCAGAGTGGGACAATGTCCGGCTAAGCTTACTAATGTGCTATAAAACCCTTCGCCGATATGAGTAGTGAAAATTACTATAGTTGTATCATTAAATTGAATCACAATAACCGTGTTACAAATAACTTTCTAACATAATTTAGCCGTGATCACGAGCCATGCAACTGGTTTGATATCGACAAATAAAATTCGTTAATCATGTACTCGGTACATACCAGAATGAACCGCAAAATAAGAGAGGAGATTATAAATATTGCTATTTTTATGAAGTCAAATTTATTTTGATTTATTTATAATTTATGAGTATGTAGATGTTTTTGTTATTATCAAAGTCCTTCCGCTGGTCCGCTGGTCACGTGACCCATTTGACCCATAAGCCTTTTTTAAGTTTACACTCACGAAGAGATTCTTTATAAATACGGCAATCTAACCACTAGAAACGGAATAATTAAATTATTTAATAATCACATTTAAATTTTAAGCTAAGGGTTTAAATATATAACTAGCGACCCGTTTCGGCTTAGCATGGTTTCATTTACAACATGACTTTAAAATCTTTGTAATTCTCGCCTTTTCTCCCTTATAATATGCATGTATTATATATGTAAACCTTGTTATTAAATCACTCTGTCTACTGATGAAAACCGCATTAAAATTCGTTGCGTAATAAAGAAAAAAAATCAGATTTTAACACTTACAAGAAACATTAGCTTAAAAAATACATAATTAAAACATAAAATAGTATATGTTTCCGTTAAAGCCACTTCTTTACATTTGTAGATATTTGTATCTATATCACAATTATGTTAAATTTGATTAATAATGCTTGTAGATTAAAATACGTTAACAGATAGTATTATATATTTGAAATATAACTTGACGCGTGTACATTAGTACAAGCATTATTTTTACATCAACAATATATTTCGAGCTCACGTTTCGATATTACTTCGTGCTAGGCTCACCGATCGCTATCTGCATCTAGATATCGGAGGAGCGTGAGGTAATTTGACAAGTCTAAATGGACGCGAGTGGTTTCGGTGACGTTAATGATCCTTGATCAAATCTAATAAGGGATTCTGTCCACATAACGTACAGATTCGGTGTAAATTCGGTTAAATACGGGTTGCCTTATAGTAAAGTGATTTTTTTTATGTGAGAAGAGTAGCAAACTAGCGTACAAACCTGATGTTAAGTAGTCACAGCCTATAGACATCCACGTACAACCACAAACACGACTGAAATCCTATCTGAGTATACGCTGCTACTCCTGACGACTAAGATGGTCGCCTGGCTTCAAAGTGTAGCCGGCAAGATTGCTTTACGGCGGATTATGAGAGCGGTGGTGGTACCTCCACGGTCGAACTATAGTTCTCCCACCTTTCAGTAAATTGCTTGGATATATTTGTCAAATACGATTTTATTTATTACTTACTGCTTTCGACGATTTCATGAAAGTGGGCTCAAATTTTTGGGTCTTACCAGTTGGTCTAAAAACAAAAAACCTCACGTATTTGCCTATTTAATTTGGTTTTAGAAGGTGAGTGAATTTAATGACGATTTAATCTATTATTTAATTTCCATTAATGCTTCTTTATAAATAATCGTTACCTACTACTCAATAGTCCCACAACAGATATGGCATATTGTAGTTGATCTATACATTATAATTATTAATATTAA
>DWON01009897.1:0-11116 GCA_018251015.1 Phocides pigmalion okeechobee | reverse complement strand
TGCGTTCCTACTCTTGAGGACTAAGATGGTCGCCTCCAATAATGTGTAACCGGCAACCACACCTCCCCAACCGAAACATAATACATGAAGAACATATTGCTTTACGGTGGGTTATGATGTAGAATGTAGATGAATGAAGTATGATGTAGAATTAAAACCTGCCAATGCGTTCCAACTTCGATTGCCGGTCAAACCGATATCTTAATGTTAAAGTAAGATTTCTGTCTCGTGTTGGATATATGTGTATCTATGTATATTTATGTGCATTTATAGCACTCCCGACATGAGAAACTTTATGTAGGATTATGAGAGTAGAACGCTTTTTAACCATTAAATAAAACTATATTAGCTATTTGAAATAAAATTAATAATTACTTTTAAATTTCAATAAACTTCACTAATAATATTAATATAAATTAAGTATCAGTTATATTACCGATTATATTAATGCTGTATATCCACAGTCTGTTTATTTATGAATACAAGACACTTACGTATTTGACAGTCTCTTTTCATCAAACTCAAGTTTTCCGGGCTGCTTGAAGAGAATGTACACGTAGCGATGGATGCCAGTGCCCTCTGGGGGTCCAGAGCCGATGTACCCAGAGAGGACTTCGCCTTCGTCTACCTTGTTCCCTGGGATATTCACGACCAGCCAGTGGTGCCATTCGCGATAGACCAGCTCTGGTCCGTCGTAATTATCGGGATCTGAGAAAAATTGTCATGTTATTACCAAAATATGTCACATAATTATTACCAAAACTGGCAATGGTAGCCGAAATTTGTCACAAGTTTGCTACATTGTTACAAAATTTTGGCACACCAGATTTCCATTTTTACATGCTTAATTATAAAGCACAATACACTTAGTTTCGTTCTATTTCAGATTATTATAGTTTAAACACAAATATTATCATATTTTACATTTACACATAAATCATTCAACGTGTCTTTTTATATGTAACATACCTACGTGTTGGACTCGTAAAATTAATAATATTATAAAGTTGAAATAAAAACTTATTGTATATGTATTAAATAACTAACTACAAATTACAATGTACTTTATTTTTCAGAAACTATACGATAAGATACAATTTTAATTAGATAATATTAAAATTTATCTTAGAGAGTGGAGTTTCTTGTACCATAAATCTATCTACCTTTTAGAAGTATCGTCTAATAATAACTACGATTCCTATGTACAATCGTGAAGACCCATTCAACACAATGGTACTGTAAGTGTATCAGTAAGCCGTAATATTATACTGGGGTCATTGAATGTTTTGACTCAATGACGTCAATGGACTTTTACAACTTCTAGTTAAAATTTTGTTCTGTTTATCTATGTAAATACTATTAAACTTTTTGTAACTATTAAAGTACACATATTAAAAATAAATATATCACTAGAATTTTAAGCAATATGTCTTATAAGGAATATGCTGCATACAGCTGTCAGAAGTATCATCATGCAATTTAAACCAAGATTTAAGTTCTATCTGGGGTCGTACGTAAACGCCTTACAAGTCGATGGACTAAACACGTCGCCTCGCTTATATCCCGGGAACCTCACCTGTCCAACCGAAATACAAGAGTTGCATCAAGGCGGATTATGAGAGTGGCTTTGGTATCTAACTGGTTAAACTATATTGGTTGTAAATTTGCGCGCGCTAATGTAAGACATACATTTATTATATGTAAGTCGTATTTACTTTCGTGTCATGTGTTTTTATTTATTCACTTAAAATTTGTTTCAATGCAAAAATAAAAAAAAAAAATGGAAAAAAATAATCATGGTAGAAAGTTTAATTTTTACGTCGGTAAATACGTTTTTTTAATAATCTCAGCCTTCTGGAGTAACGCATCTACGTACGTCATCAGGCAGGACTTCAGTCCTGTTAAAGGGACCACTCCAGGGACCACTTAACACCAGGTAACCTGCACGCTCGTTTACTACGTTTTCCACATAAAAATATCTATGAAACTGTACATACATTGTATACATATATACTTTGTATACATTGTGGTGGCGGATTGTTGCACAGTAGTTTTTAACAACAACTTAATAGTATGGATTTCCCCAAAGTAACGCCTGCTACTGTTAACTATCTATGAAACTGTATTAAATTGGTGTTACCAGTAAAGACGAGAGTATAGTAGGAGTCATCATCTGCCTCATACGACACGGACGGTTGGTCTTTCACTTGCGTGGGAGTGAGCTCGTTGCCCTGCGACGCCTCAGCTCCGCTAGGGTAAGTTAGCTATGGAAAAATAAATATATTAAACAAATTAACATGTTTTTTTAAGTAGGACTGTTGGGGAAATTGTTTTGACAAATGGTAAAACTATAATTCACTGGAGAGGTACCAGCGCGCTCTCATAAATCGCCATAAGTCTGCTTTTCTGTTTACTTAAAATCGAGACAAGCATCTACGTCCTCTGGTAGCATCTAGAAATTTAAACCTCTTAGTTTAATTAGAACGTAAGTCCTTTGTTCGTGCAAGTGGTATGAGGATGGGCATAGACTTGAATGGCCACCTAACATCACCTACCCTGCATCCTCATTTCTTACTTTTCATTTGAGAAAGTAGCAAGGAAGCATGCAGCGCGGCCGGCAATAAGCATACACGGCCCACTTTATCTTCAAGATGTTAGAAATTTTACACTTCGTTTGGAGAGTTACCAAAACGGTCTTTTGGCAAGAAGCATTACCGCCACTTTTACGATTCTGGTTCTTGTGAGGCGACTATCTTAGACCTCACGAGTAACAACATATTTGTGATCGTCTTCATTTGTAAACTAATTCGCAGTATTTAGACATTTTATTCTATAACGGGTACTCACGATTAACACTTTTCAATTGCCGATTTTCAATTTCGAACCAGTTACACGGCTCGTGATCACGGCGAAAGTACGAAATGAAATATCGGCAATCAAAAAGCCTTAATCGTTTGTACCTGTTATATAATAAAATGAGTTAATTCGATTGTTTGCTCTCTATTTCATAAAAAAATGATGTCAACTCAATAGCCCGGTGATCACCATGATAGTTTGAGAAGCAGAGTTCCAAATTCTGTCTTCGGATACCCAGCATATAAATTATTAATTGAAAATGCTGTTCGGGACTGCATGAGTGATGTTTATATTTCACCGAGGCAATAACAAATAATGAGATCTTAAAACCGACCAACTAAATAAATATGAATTTTAATTCCATTATGATATCATTTCCAACACCATTAATATATATTTTTTCAATAATTACTAAATATACTTTGACATTTGTGTAAATATTCTTGTGTCTACCGACGTGCACATTAAAACGAAAATTTAAAGCCGTTTTATGGGAATTCAAAAAGCCATTTAAATACATTAAAATAATACAATATTAAATAAGTGGGTAATTAAATTAATGAACATAACAACACAATATTAAGGCAAGTGAGGTAGATTATTTTTCGAAGGTATCACCTTAGTCCTCAGGAGTAAAAACACAAGTATGATCGGTAAATGAATTGGGTTCGATTCCCGGACCACGCAGACTTTTCTATGATATATTTATGAGTCTATTGTGGATCTGGGTATTTATCTAGACGTCTTAAAATATGCCAACATTAGCACCCACGGTACAAAGAATTGTAGTGTTGGTTTACGAACGTAACAAAAATGATTATTTGCTGATGAGATGATAGATAGAAGCTATTTTGTACGAGGTACCCGCGTTACGTCCTGAGCTTCGATAAAAAGATGCAGTCGCCGGCTCGTTTAATATGAGCATATGGGCTTTATTTTCCGATGTTGGAATGCAACTTCTTACGAACTCTGATAGGACTTTAGTCCTGTTTGAGATTCGATGTGAGTAAAAATGTCCAGCGTCCACTTAACACTAGGTTAACTTGTTACTTCTTTCTAATTTATAAATGCATCTATAAGTTTCAAAAAGATTGTATCGATTTTTTTATAGATTAGCTAAGCCAAATTGATTCTTGGTCATCCAACAATAATTATTAGACCACAGTGAACTTGGCCGTACACAACTTGGTGGTAAAACCTCGTTCATTTATAAGGGTGTTCATTCATATTAAGTGTGTTTTGTAATAAAAAATATAATAATTTTTATTGAATGTATGTGAAAGTGTGTACGGTAAATTTAACGAAAACGCAATGTTAAATGTATTGTCTTTAAAAAAAAAACATTTTCTTTTTGTAATTTCATTAAATGGTCTCTTCAAGCCCTGTGCTTCCTCGTCTAACGGGACCAAACGGGACTAAACTACTCGTGCCTGACATCGTGCATAGATGTTCATTCCGGGTAATTTCCGAAACGACTGAACTGATTTTGATTGGACTTTCACTGAAAGATAGCTGAATTTATGAGGATAACATAAGGTATTTTAATTTTAGAAAAATATTCCGGGATCCTCACTAATAAACCCATATGGCTCTAAAATGTAATATGGCTAGATTGGTTTTGACGAAATTTTTAATGACAGATAGCTGAAGCTATAAAGACTAACGCTTCTTTGATTTCAAAACAATCTAAAGGTGGTAGAGCCGTTAGAGCTCGCCCGGGGCGGCACCACCACCACCCTCGTAACCCGTCATAAAGCAACAAGTTCTTCATGTATTGTGTTTCGGTTAGGGAGGTGTGGCACCGGATACACATTATTGGAGATGACCATCTTAGTCCTCAAGAGTAAGAACGCATCCGCGTCCATCCCTAAATAGAACGTCTGTTCTATTTGAGATTGGACGTGGTTATCCATGGGCTGCAGTGACTACTTAATATCAGGTGGCCTGCATGTCCGTTCCTTACTCTTTCATAATAATAAAAAACACTCAAAGGACACGGGTAATCATACATATACATATTGTAATATAAGTAATTAGTTTCCATATCATGTATCTACTTCGAGTTTATAAGTTAACTTAGATTATTTTAGATAGTGTACAGTTAGTAATTAATAAATAACATGTTTGTAAACGTTTATTAAACATTAAGAAACCTAAAGTCTGTCTGTGCCTGTATTTACCTTATAACGCCCAAGTAACTTAAGAACATGAACAAAGATGTCGATGAGAGTGGTCCTTCTCCGACATCAGAAGTGGGATTATATGATAATTACTACACCTATTCAAATATAAATAAAATTAGCTTAAACAGGTTCACATAATTGTACAAACGCACGATATATTATGAAAACACATGTTACGTAATAAATGATAAACTTATCAAAATCAATCAATCAGCCAAAATATTATAAAAATGTATTTATCGTTAATGATTACATTGTAATGACTTAAGATAACGGCATATTTTGACGAAATGTATTTCAAAGCGTCAATTACGAGTTGGATGACGTAAAATACGTTTCAATAATCGATACACTGCGTAACAGAAAATATGTCATATCACAAAAATCATCATCAACTCATCACTGTCCCACTGCTGAGCTCGGATCTCCTCTATGAATGAATGAAGAACAGGTCGATATACTTCATACACCTTTTAAAAACATTAAAAAAAACTCTTAGACGTGTAGGTTTTCTCACGATATTTCCCTTTACAGTTTAAGCAATGGACAATTAATTTCTAATATAATAACTTTGAAAAATCAGTGGCGCCAAAGATTCGCTCCCTGGATTCTCTACGTGAGAGGCCGGAATCATAATCTTTAGGATAGCACTGCTTCAGACATGTTAAAAAGTGCACAAAATTATATTTTTCAAACGACTATTAGGTTTAATTAATTTAATTAAGTTAAAAGAAGGGGTATTTTTGATGGTTTTCTAACTTATCAATCATTAGATTTATTAACTCACAATGTTCTAAGGTTCTGCAAAGAATCCTGTTCAATAATAAAAAAACAAAATCAATCACAACTAGACGTGTAGACATTGAACTATAACGTTTTATTGAAAATTACGACTTGGTGATACTTCAATAGAAGTAAAATTTACTCCGAAGAAACTGAACATAGTAAACGTGGTCTTGCGACCACAAATAAATTGATCATTCCTCCTTGTTCGACCTTAAATTGAAACTGTCAACTATAAATTAAATTGTTCATTGTTTCTTAGAAAACATCGAATATTGTATTCACTTAAAAACAATAAAATCAACAATAAATTATTATTCCACTATCTATCTGATAACCTGCTCTCAAGCAAAGGTCATAGGCATTTATATATAAAGACTATTTATTGATATCTTTAAGGCTGTGCAGTCTCACAGATTAAAAATAACAGAAGCAGTTACCACAAAATAAAAAAAACTTAGCTACTGTAATTTGCTGACCAGAAGGTTTTCTACGATCTTTTATTAAACATAGACGCACGCTTACAACCTACACATTATTTATAGGACCAACCAATGGCCAACGACCGACGAAGCAACTCTTACAAGCGAAGCGACCATCTTAGTCCTCAGGGACACCAACACAGCAGCGTACGAACTTAGGTTTTTCAGTCCTATTTGAAGTTATGTGCAAGTGTTTAAAATCAGATAGCCTGCTTGCTCATTTGCTACTCTTCTCACATAGAAAAAAAACACACACTCAAGCACACATACAAACGCACGTACGACGCAGAGTGACGTGTATACATACATAGCTCAAACTGCTAAGTTTAGTGGCAGTAAAAAGAATTTTTGTGAATTATATCTCTAAGATGAATTAAATATGTGATAAAAAGTATGAAACTGCGTGCGAAAGTGCGTGAGTGCGAGTGCGAAAATAAAAATTGGTTTAAAGACTCTTGTTATTAATTTATTAGGTTACCCTAAAACAGGTTCTCTAAAGTGTAATAATTTAAATAGAATTGCCATTAAATTAGTAAATTTAGATGTAAATTTGATTAAGATTTAGATTAGATTTCCAAATATTTACGAACGACATCAAAACTAGTCTAACTGGAAATACTTGTACCTTGATGTCGGCGGATGGTGCGGCAGAGACTACATCTGGCACGATCTTGCTCGATTCGAAATCACTTGCGGCGGACATTGTAGCTGAAACAGAATAACTATCAATATATCTGATAGAGGGTGAAACTGTATCTCGACCGGGAAAGTACCACTGCCACCCTCATAAACCGCAGTAAAGCATTTCTTGTGTTTCGGTAAGAGAAGTACAGTTGTCGACTACACTTAAAACCGAAAACCATCTCATTCCTCAGGAGTAGCAACGCGTCTGTACAACATGTCAGACAGACTTGAGTCCTGTTTGAAAAATTATATATTTTAATTATTTATCAAACAAAAGGATTTCATAAATAATTGGGGGCTGGGCTTCATAATTAGAAAGATTAAACCATAGACTACGCTGGTCAAATGCGCTTAGTGGCCTAAACACTTGAAAACTTAATAGACTATTTCAGGCATAGAGGATTTCTTCTGCACGTGTATCAGTTAAAGCCAGTGATAATCTATACTAATACCCACATATGAAAAAAATAAGCTAAACCAGGGATTCGAATCCTTATCTTCTCGTTTGAGATTAGAATCTTAATAACAGGTTATCAATTTATACAATTATAATTAGCCTTATATATTTCATTCATTTTTAATTGTAGTAAATTATTTTTAATAAGTATTTGCAACATGCACAGTAACTCCGGTAATATTGTTCACAATATTTAATTGATTACCAAAGTATTTGAGCTATGGGTTCAAAAGATAAATAAATAAATTCTCAAACATCATATATTCTTCAAAGTGCAAACAAAATCAATTCAATACAAAACAATTAAGAATAACTACCGAATTATAAATACGATATTTCATACCTTTACCTACGCTTATCGCAAGATTATTTTGTTAACGTAACACGAATTTTTTATTTATTAAACTTTCAAGTCGGTATATTAAGTATTTATTTACGTATTCAATTACAATTCCTATGTTGCTTCTTAGTAATTTAAATGTTAAGTACAATTTAGTTTTTATTTGCAAAATTCTCTACTTACCTGTTTAACGTAGCTTCAAGGCGATTTTCGCAACACAACTGACGAATGGCTATTCATATAGGTAATTTAAATTCACTTGATAAAGAAAAAATCGTATAGTGGACATCGTTTCAAGATAACACAGGATATTTATAAGCGTTATCTTTTTAATCACGAAACTAAGATATTTGCGTGCAAATTAGTCCTAACTAAAACCCTACTATTATATATGAAATTCTTCGTTTGTAAATTGTCTTGTGGTTCTTTTACGCGTAAATTATTATAATATTTCAATACAATAATATATAATATTTGTCTGCTTTAATTTTTGTATACAGAATCCTAGCACTTCTGATCTTATTACAACCTTTATATTATCACACTAGTTTATCTTCGAATTGAGCAATAAACTAGAATAATTCGAATTACCTATAAAATCATTTTTAAACATTTACAACATTCGTATGTACGTCTCTATATCGTTGCAAAGTTACATGTTAAAGCTAGTTTAATATATATCTAAAAAGAGACAGGCATTATTAGTTTTAACTGACATGAAGCGTTGTTACTGAGTACTCGGCGTTTTGAAATGTCAACCTTTTTTACTTTGCATTTCTTATAGATCTACCATGGGATACCTTAAAACTAATTATAAGAAAAACCTAATCTAAATAATCAAATGGAAGTCTCATACTCAATATGGATATAGAGATCAAAATAAAAAAATCTCCGTCGTAGTGAAAATATTTTTCATCTATACATTATATAGCATTTTGTTGTCTTTACCAAAAAAAAATCGGAAGAATGCCATCTGTCCGACTTATTTAAAAATGGCGCCGGATCTCGATTGTGTATCGGTTATCTGATCTCTGGTTATTATTTACATAAATAGACTATGCGAAGCGATGAGAATTGGATTTAATTTTAATCGGTTCAGACCTTTGTCTAGTGTGGATTGATGCTGCGATATCTGATTAAATTACAAAACTGACTCCCAACATCTGAAATCAAACTGTTTATTATTCGGTGTGTCTAAAAGCATAATATTGTCAACAGCGGTATCTTTCAATTCTCAGTAGAACCGGCCACGAAAGGACGAGACATTAATGCGTAATTATTCTGTATTCATTAAAACAAAAAAAGCTATAATCTGTGTAACGTATTTTAATGCTTATCAAAGAATGTTCCTCAGATACACTATCTATAATTAAAAAATATGTTATCATTGTCAAGGCCTAAATGACCTCGACATTGGCTTTATGAAATTAAATAATTATTTGTTTTTGCGATAAAGAAATAGAAAACGAATATTCAATCCTTCTAATCTCTGTCGCGTACAACCATAGAACAAGAATCTCCATTAAAGTCGAAGCTGCGTTGCTAATCTTAAGGACTAAGATGATAGTCTCATCATATCTGATTATAATTTTTACTAAAAATTGAAAGTTATCATTGTTACGGTAAAGATGTTTCATAATTTAAGGCTGTATGAAGATATTTTGCTTGATCCTGAGGACTGAGATGTTCGTCTCGCTTGTAAGATCACCAACAAATTCTCTCCAACCGATACTCAATATATATCAATTACTATTTTTAAATATAAATAACGCATGTTGTGACGTGTTATGTTATAAAAATGCCTCTACAATAAATTTAATTTGCTTTAATTTATTTACTTAAAGGCCAGAGGCGCCATGTGCTACAAGCTTTGGCAAGCTTAAACACTCCATTTGCTGGTGTCTCGTATCTATAACTTTTAAAAAGCTATCAACCTATAATTCTAAGGACACAGACCTAATATTTAAAGTTCAGCACGATATGCTATTTGTGATAATGACAACAAAATAAATCATTTTGCAGCAAGACGCTGCTCCCTATCCTCTTTATTTTAAACCGAACTTAAGTTTCATTTGGAACGTTGCAGTTGATGAGTATACTTAAAAACGAGCGATATAAAAGCAGCGATTAATAAAATGAAACACACGTAAAAGCGTGTTATTTGATTTCATCACAAAAATAATATCAGTAAGGATGTAGCGCCATCTCTCGTTGAGTAGTAAGAACCACATTTCAACAAAGTATTATCGTAGTTTAAGTTACTTCTCACTAGATGTCATTAGAAACTTTAAAGTAAAAGTTTTCAAATAGTAATAGTAAATATTCAAAATAGTGACCACAGAAGAAGACGGTTCAATTTTCCCTATTTCTTTCTCTCGCTGCGACGTCAATACTGCAAAACGTAATAATAATAATAAAAATTAGAAAAAAAAACAAAAATGAAACTAACAAAATGATTTATTTTTTAAACAAATTTAGAAGAAAATAAAACAATAACAACATATCCATCACATAACATCGAGTAACATACTAACATACATTACATTATGTAAAATAGTCTTAATGTTATACATTATTTATTCATACATTTAGAATTAATATATCAAAAGTAAATAATTATGACTTTACGATTAATAATACAGAATATATTCTAAATAAGAAGGACTGTTTAAGGATTAAATATTAAAATGATAAAATGAATATAACAGTCAGGTAAATTAAATACTTTACAACAATTGCTGCCAAGTTGTATGACGGTAACTTTTAAAGGTTGTTTCGTTTCTTCGAGACATATATTCACATATGGAATTATTAAAATATTATGTTAAAGAATCAGCTAACTGGCTTTCAGCCCAAAGGATATAAAAGGTCTGGCTGACTATGACGTACGGATTGACAGTTCCACCACCAATAAAAAGCGTATAAAGGGATATCATAAACATTGATTTAATATACAGAATTAAATTCTAGTTTTAGCGTACCATTTGAAACCTGAAAATCCACTGTAAATCATTCTTATGTTTCGAGTGAAGATGATTTTGGCGTCTATACTTATAAGCGGGGCCAATTTTAAGGCTGGTTGTAATATCCACTTCGGTCGATTACTGCTACGACGAACGACGACGTTCGACGGTAGCTACCGAAGGTTATTGCGCTCCGAAATAACAAATGGTAGCCGAAAATTGTTCATACCTGGTAAGCCCTATCAGGTATGATCAATTTTCGATCACGATCGGTAGAATATTAGAACCGGGCCTTAGTCTTCACTATTATAGGTTAGGTTTAAAGAACTTTATTTCTCATAAAAAACATTACAGTTTCACTTATAATG
>DWON01009896.1:0-11117 GCA_018251015.1 Phocides pigmalion okeechobee | reverse complement strand
GTCCGGCGCGCCGACATCGGTTTTTAGGGTTTATACCCCTGGAGGTGGGCCTGGCCTGGCCGGGCGGCCACTGGCGGAGTCGCGGATGTGTGCGCGAGCGTTCCCGTGGCTCCACCACTCTGTGGCAAGGTGGACACTCATCTGTTTTTAGTGGGTTGGAGCCCAACATACCTTTCCATCCGCTCCGTGGCGTAAGGCACCCGATCCGGGTTATTCCTTGTTATTTAGTTTTGTGTGTTATTATAAAAGTCAACAAAGGTGTATCGATTATGAAATATTACTCTTTTGTCTCCAATAACACATGCTGTATGATAGATTTGACTAATACTTATTTAGGGTTCTGTAGGAGCCAATTACTTGCTAGCAGTAAACATGCTTGTGTATTTTATTTTATACTAGATTTTTCCCGCAGCTTCGCTGGCGTTGAAGCCCTCAAATGAATATCAAAGAATCTCAATAACATGAAGTATACAAAAAATCAAAACGGGTGAAGTTATAGTCAATAAGATATTAATTTGAAGGCTTTCCGCCCATGTTGCAAGTTACTGGCATAGCTGAAGATAGCAAAGGTGGGAGAACTATAGTTCGACCGGGGAGGTATCACCACCACCCTCATAATCTGCCGTAAAGCATTATTTGTGTTTTGGTTGGAGAGGTGCGGTTGCTGGCTACACTTTGAACCGAGGCGATTATCTTTGTCCGCAGTAGTGGCGACGCATCTACGTTCAAGCTCAAAGTTTTTGTGGATGTATCTGGATGTCTATGGGTGACTACTTAACATCAGGTGCTTTGCATGCTCGTTTGCTTCTCTTCTCACTTAAAAAAATAGCTAAATTTTGTGTATTTTACAAAAACAAAAATCAAATATTGACAGAATGTTTAAAGTAAAAGTCTGAATTTATTTTTACAACAATATTGAATGTCTTTTTTCATTACGAAAACTAGCGCCAATCCTTTTGGTATATAATTTATAGACTTGTAAATAGCTAAAAAACACGTTAAAACATTTTTAGTGAATTACACCATAACTGACTTTCTCATTATTTTTACTAAACAACGTCTTAAATCTAAAATGTCAGGTTTTTAACTTTAAAATTCACAAAATTGCACAATATTTCAACTCTATTTTATATCTTTTAGTGTGGAATTTTGAAAATTCGTTTCTTAGTGCTTTATTGTTAAAAATACAATTAGAACCAATGGTTGCTAAAAGATGGCGTTATTTGAAGCCCAACTATAATTTGACTTTTGTTTTATTTAGTTAAAAAAGACTGTCATTCTGGTCAAGTGGAGTGGAATGTTTGATTATTTCGAGTTAATTTATTATTTTCGACACTAATTCTTTATTAGAAAGAATCCATCTGTTCCAAATTTCTAAATTCTAGGTACAGCGTTTTTAGCTGTACTATGTCTATGTACTATGTCTGGGTTAATTATTTATTATTACTGACCTACGCCATTCGTCCTTTTGTTCCACCTTGAAATCAAGATACCTTTTTTATTTTGGAACAGTAGCGAACGTACAAGTCGTCTGAAGTTTTTTTTTTATGTGAGAAGAGTAACAAACGAGCATGCAAGCCACCTGATCTTAAGTAGTCGCAGCCCATAGACATCCGCGTACAAGCACAAACACGACTGAAACTATATCTAAGCTCGAAGGTATATACGTTGCTACTCTTGAAGACTAAGATTGTCGCACCTCTCCAACCAAAACACAAGTAATGCTTTAATCGGAAGTTAATTAGTCCGGACTCAAACAGGACTAAAGTCGAGTTTGACGTCGTGCGTAGATGCATTACTACTCTTGAAAAATAAGATGGTTGTTTCGCTTCAAAGTCGGCAATTGTACTCCTCTAACTGAAAGACATTAATTGCTTTATGGTGGATTAATTGTTTTATAGTGGAGTGGTGAGGGCAGCGGTGGTACTATCCCGATCGAATAATAGTTCTGCTACTTGTTAAAATATTTTTAAATAATAACATAGTATATTATTTAATGGTACGGAACTTCCGTGCGTGAGTGAGACGAGAACTCGACTAATTATAATTGTTTTTTTTTTATATAATGAAGAAAATCTGCTGTTTAAATACAAGTATAAAATACAATGGCTATTCAGCCGCTGCTCAAACACTAGATAACACAATACTTCATTATACATTACAATATAACAGTACAAATATTCTTATGTGGCCAGATGGTTTAACGCTCATATTTTTAAAACATTCCTAGTCACTTGTTTTGAGTCGATACCATCCCAGATATGCGCAGCATTTTTTGACGAATAGTTTTCAAAAGTGCCCGGGTAACGTACCCATGCTAGCAGGTACTTTGAAAGTACCCCTCTGAAGGACAGCCACCTTGTTGCGGTAAGGGGGCTTGCGGGTCCCGTTGATACCCGAAGCCGGTGCCCGGCACGGGCCGTCGGTTGCTATCCGAAGGGACATCCGAAGTGGACGGCGCGCCCGGTATCCGGCGCGCCGACATCAGTGTTAGGGACTTGCCCCCGTAGGTGGGGCTGACCTGGCCGGGAGGCCACTGGTGGAGTCGCGGATGTGTGTGCGAGCGTCCTCGTGGCTCCGCCACTCTGTGGCGAGATGGATACCCATCGGTTTTTTAGTGGGTTGGAGCCCCACATACCCTTCCGTCGGCCCTGTGGCGGAAGGCACCCGTGTCCGGTTTTCCGATGTAAAAAAAAAGTACTTTGAAAGTAAGAATATCCGACAATACCGGATTATGTGGGATTTCTACGAATTAAAACCCCTGGGTGGCTTTCTTCTGTGTATATAGAGTACACTAGGATCTCAGTATAAAAGATACTGGTATTCTATAACACAACATCCCAGTCTGGCGTATCTTCGAGAGCATCGCTATACCGGCTTGGTGTCATAGAAACAGACGTATTCCCGGGATCGGGTCGCAACTTAAAGGACTCGACGGTAACCGAACGACGTAAGTACGCAATGGCTCCGAAAGAGACATCGGGTATTTAGAGTGGTAGTAACTCTTACCATTCTAAATTCCTATTTCCCCGGGTTTGATTCCCGGCCATGTGGATTTATTAATATATATGTGTTATAATAAATACATCATAAGTTTATTTTCGTTTAACGTGTAATATTTAATATTTTAATAACACCAACGATATTGTTTGATATATCTGGAGCTGATGGTAGAGAATGACTTTAGCATTAAGTCTTATATATCACTATTTATGGTAAAATAGTCTCAAATAAACATATTGTCGCAGCGAATGTTCCCTATAGTTGCCTAAAGAAAAAAGCGACGACGTTTAACAGGCCAAAATAAAGAACGTAGAGATTCCAATTGTTTTTTTTAGTTAAAACAAACACGGGGTGAACTTTTGGGCAGGATTCAAAGGAGTTACAACAGCGTCAAAGTTTTAGTTGAAAAAATCCTCTTAGAGGGCTTTTTGAAAGAATTGTGGGCGAGTTGTGGAGTTTTCTTCAAATCTAATTTAGAAAGGCTTTAGATGTCAGCCCCCAGTACTGTTTGTCAGGTGCTAACTCAAACAGTGAAACTCTACTTGGGTTGTTCTTTCGGGGTTTTTGGTTGCGATGATCTTACGTTTCGTGAGTTTAAATGTCGCGTGCCTTTACCGAGATGGTAATTTTATTTGCTACTTTCAAGAGCTCGTTGAAACTTTTCTGTTTCGAGTGCAAACGATATGATCTGTATATTAATACGTGAAGAGAAAGCTGTGTACGCCTGTTTACTCCGTGCTCGGGGGAGAGTGACTTATGGTATGGTGGTATGGTGGTTAAACTTTATATAAAACGATTTATGTAATCGATACTACGTTCATTAAAGAAGTGATCACCCAACAATTGTTATTTATGTGGGAAGAGTAGCAAACGAGCATACAAACCACCTGATGTTAAGTAGTCGCAGCCCATAGATATCCACGTACAACCACAAACACGACCGAAATCCTATTTATACATACCTGCATTTGTAGCTACAGCTTATATAATAAGCTCGTATGCAGATACGTTACTACTCCTGAGGACTAAAAAATCAAAGTGTACCTGGCAACCGCACCTCTCCGACCGAAACATAAGTAATGTTTTACGGCGGATTATGAGGGCGGCCGTGGTACCGCCCGGATCGAACTATAGTTCTCCCACCTTTAGAGTGAAATTTCTGACCGCGTCCGAAGTTACTTTACTTCGACTATCGTAAAGATCATATATATGTAGATATATCTAATAGATTTCATGTCTAAGACACTCAATGCGATTATCGCCACTAACCAAGAGATGTGTTACAAGGTCCACTGAGTTTGTATAACATCCATCGCCAATCCTTAATGAGTTTGAGATTACGGGCGCCAAGCTGCACTGGCCTTCGATAATGCGTTGAGCCTAATAATCGGATTAGACGTTCACGATATAAAAGCCTTCGTAATATGGAAGGTATATCCATGTTACGTCCATTCACCGCTGCTTCCATTCGTGTTTTATTTTAACATGTATTTTTTGTACAAGATTTTAATCATAAGATTTTAAACTAATATCATCGCGGAATTTATCCATTTTACTATGTAACGAGTACTCTCGATTAGCGATTTTTTAATTGCCGACATTCGAATTAGTTTTGCGGCTCATAGTCACGGATTAAGACAGTCCCGGTAAATTTTACCGTGATCACGAGCTATACAACTGGTTATAGATATAGAAAATACTTTATATATTTCGTGGAATATTTTATATATTGCCTAGATTTCTAATTCTTTCTATTCTGGCATAATAAAAAAGCTTTTATTCAGTTTCCATTCTCTCAATGTCAGTAATCAAATCTTATCACTTAAATGAGACCCACTTTCAACTGTCCGATTATCCTGATTTGTTTCCAAAATGTTTCAAAACATGGAATTGGTTACAAAGATAAGTGTGGCAGTTACATTCAGGTGGACTACAGGCGCGTTTTCCACTTCAAGTAAATAAACTGCCAAGTCCGATTTTCTCTGATTCCGCATAAGTTGAACATTACTATTTTTTGTGACAAGTTTTTTGAATTTATCCCTTCTCTTGTTTGCCAAATATTGCTTCTTGCTAAATGTCAAAACTGTAGGTCAAAGGCACCCTTTAGGTTTTGATACCCTGGAGGTCATCAATCAATGCAGCCTGAACAATCGTATCTTTTCATAAGTCAACGGACTCAGAAGCTTGATTTACACGGCTGCAAGAGATTGCAAATTGCAAAATAGATTTTATCTCGAATATCTCTATTAATTTGATCTCTCTCGAATATTTCTATTAATTTTATCTCGATACCTCCACGGGTTTGTGAGAAAAAAGGTGACAGACAGACGGACAACGAATTAATTTTATAAGATTGCTTTCTCCTTTTTGAATTACGGAACCCTATAATACTCGAATTAAATAATAATAAATTGCTTATTTCTTTTTATAAATCTAACATAGAATCCCTTAACACTAATCATAATAAAAGCCTAACTTAAACAATCAAGAGGTGCCAAAAACCTCGTTTGCATTTCCGCATTGTAACGATCGTTTTTCTCAATTCTCTACGTGCGATATGAACCATCCCTCTTATCACCAGCAGCGTTATTCAAACGTAAGACCAACATAAATAAAACAAACGCACGTAACGTATACGTAAATCCAATTGTCACAGTCATTTCTCCGTCATACTCTCACTCATCAGTACAGGCTGTGGTGAGCCGTCCCGTAATTGTCATTCCTTTGATCCCGCACTCAATACCTGACCTTTACTGCTTATGTCATTTGCGCCGAAATAATCGAGCTCTTTGGGAAATGAAATATGTTTTTGTACTAATTTTCTCGTTTTCGGACTCATTTGTGGCTTTCGGAGAGCTCGTGGTGAGCGTAAGTCCCATTTATTCCTTTCATGTGCGCTTCCTTTCAAATATAGTAATTTCTACGTAAACGCTTGTAGTACACTAGCTTTTATCCGCTTTGCTCACGCAGAAATCTATGAACCTATGTATAGTGCATGTAGCCCTATTTTCAGCTTAAATATCATACAAATTTTCATCTTTTATATTATTCTCTTAGGAGTGAAATTTCCAAAATTAATTTCTAAATGCCTGTTGATGCTTTAAAAACAACCTATCATGGTAAACTATGACCTAACTTTTTCATTGTAAGTAAAATCCATTACTTCCACCCATGTACAAGTAATAGATTGATAAGAAATTTACAGGAAATAAATACAAAATTAATATAAAGAGTGATGAGCAGTGGCGGAGAGAGGGCATAGCCGCTTAATAGAACGTCATGTTTATCATTACGCTATACGAGTCGATCTTTCCTACAAGGTGCGCCGATAGTTGTTTATTTTTAAAATGACACAAAACTGTACTAAGTTTTGTGTCATTTTAAAAATAAACAACCTTTTTCCCCACACCCTAAACAACTTGCCCCCACTTAAACATATCCTAAACCATAAACCGCTCTTAAATCTTTTCCACTCACAAACTCAGTCCCCTTCTTAAATCAAATTCAAAATATTTTTATTCCAAGTACATTCTTCATAGAATTATTTTTGAACGTCAATAAACTATCACCGACTCGTAAGGTTTTCCTTTTGGAGAAGAGGTGGCGAAAGAAACTACAAAATACACATTTTTTCTATCTTTAAAATGTCATTTACAAATGATAATTTAAATTAAAGGAGCAAGTAGAGCTGGAGTGTTTTCAGACCATCTGAGTTATATAATCTCTTATAATCCTCCTACGTAATATCGACAATAACGTACGATACAATTTGGGACAGGGTAAATTGTCCCCATTGTCCTTAAAAATGTAATGTAAAATATATTAATGTTATTTTGGTAAAATAAAAATCGGCCGCAAAGGCATTCCCTAAGATTGGGATCGGGTCGGAAAGTTGATTCCCGATGTAGCTAAATTAAGCAGAAATTAATTAATTGGATTCCTCGCCGTCCTCCTTAAACTATGGTGAGCGGTTCCCTAAATTTATCTTAAATAATGTACATGGTTTTGTCCAGAGATACCATGATCGTAATTACTCTAAAAGGTAATTGAATAATAAAACCCTATGTGTTTGAACACTTTGGGACGTTCTTGTATTTGTAATAACAAACAAGAGTGCATCCCCACCTGACGTTAAGTTACTCGTAGTTCCTCCCTACCCATAGAACTCAATAATAGATGCAGGATCTGAACCTGATCAAATGAGTAGAATATTATTTCCTCATCATTAAATTCAATCGTGTTTTTATCCGTTTATCTACAGTTATAGGAAGTATTGCTATTAAGAAAATTAATGATTTAATTATAAATACTTTCTAAAACGCACTTTATCCAGACACATGTAGAACAAGTTAAAAAATCAAGCAACGTTTAACGCGATTAAGATTTGGATGGGTGACCACTAGTGGAAAACTTCAAAGGCGGTTTCAGGCTTCAAATAACATTAAGCAGTCGGTCCTACTGGTTATCAATGGATGTTAGTAAACTATGTTAGAGGTTTGTGAGTGTCATGAAAATATCCAAGACATTTTGATTAGTTTGTACTGGAGACAATAAAGTTCTTAGGAGAGAGTTAGATATCTATATTTACCACTGGAACATAAAAAGGGTTATAGCCAATAATACATATACAAGTCAAACTACTGGAATGTTTGGGGAATCCGAATGTCTAAAGGGTAATTGTATTCATACCAGGGACGTTAGAACGAGGCGGGGGACGTTTCGGTTCGGACGGCAAAGGTCGGGCTCTCTATCAAAAGACATTGGGGAGTAAATTAAAACCGACAGGAAACACCCCTGTTTAGTAACCCTTGTCCTACCTGTATCATTGAGTGAAATTTGTATTTTGGTTAAATAGATTCGGAATGATCATAGATTTATCAATACTACTGTATAAATGTATGTTTCGTCTAGGAACAAATTTAATTTTAAATAAATATACGACCCTAGTTAAACTTTTAAAATTTTTGTCTGTGACTTTGAGATTTTTTTTTGACAAACCGAAGGGCTTGATAAAAAATGATATATAGTGAGAATATGTGATTCCGCAAGCTATATAATATTGTGAGTAAGACACATTAATATGGCTGTAATAAAAATAATTTAGTATATTTTTAACACGCTTTTATTAGTTTGGGGTGTATGTACGTATGTAACAGAATCTTTGACCATAATTTTCACCAATTTCCAGGTGTCTGATTAATTTGAAACATTGCACACGTATCAACGACCGATGACAATGCAATACTTTGAAAAAAAAAAGCATTTTTTTCTTATTTATACTTTTTTATTTTGATTTTTTATTAAAGCGTGTTTTTTAGTTTTTTTACTATTATTATACATTATTTGCATATTAATACGTGAAACCGTTTTACCGTTTTACGGCAAGAGAAGTGTAAAATTAAGGTTAAAATTTATACTTAGAATGAGTGCAGAAAGCTAATATTTTTATATAATATCCATTACAAACTTACTACTCATTCGATACCCACTAATATCAGGCACATAATAGTCTGATGTTAACAGTCGCACTGAGCAGAGATTGTCACTAAAGAACTTCATTCATATTTTTTTAAAGTTTCCTAATACACTTTCTAGGAAGCTCTTAAGGGGAAAAATAGAATATTGCGCAGTATCCTGAAAAAATATTCAATGACTATTCAACCTACGTATTTGACAGTTCGCTTTGAACTTCGCGCGTTTGACAGTTTGCTTTGAACTTTGTGCGTTTAATAGATCACGCGATGCGCATTTATATTTTCGTTTAACAGAGTCGTCGATCAGTATTTATTCATTACAAAAGTTATTTAATAAAAAAAAGATAAAGCCTCCCAGGCCGAATAAAATTTTTACATGACTGTCCAAAAGAAAACCTCTAACGTATTGCGTCTGTACCCGTTTATCTGTAACAGAACCTTAAATTTGTTTCGAAAATCAACCTCCGTTATACCAACTTCAATTTCATTCAAGTATAACATCTCTCTTGTCACCCGAAAATCTATTGAAATGCCTTAACAAATTCAAATAAGGATTTATAAACAGGTTCTTTATTGCGATGCCTTTCAGTCTCGATGTAAATTCAGTATTTTACACGACAGGTAACTCAATGCCTCGAAGGTATTGTTGCTGGAACAATGTAGATCTTCAAGCATTTCATCCTGTACAATAGTTCGTTCTAACGTAGATTTGAAGCGACAAATTCTGTAGGCCAAGGTGTGATTGATTTTCTTGTCTGCGAAACATGAAGCTTATCCCTTACTCAATTGCCACCTGAGTATTTTTTTGGATTCATAAAATTGCTTTCGGGTAAAATAGATAAATTGGTTTAGATACCTATTACATAAAGAATGTACCTCAATTTATGTGACGGAAAAAAGAAGATAGCTTACATTGGACTAGTATGTATGAATATAGGTTTTCCTGTTTTTATATTGGAAAGTGGTAAATGAGATTGCAGGCAACCTATTATTAAATGGTCTCGGTAGTGGTCAGTTAAGCCCCATTTATGTTTGGACATCTACGTCTATACTTGACGTACTACGTACAAACTGGACTTAAGCCGTAACTGACATTATGCTTAGATACGTTGGTACTCCTGAGGACTGCGATGGTCACCTCGCTGAAGTGTACCTCTTCAACTGAAAAACAAGAACTACTTTAACGATGAAATTTTCTACTACACGTTTGTTCTACTCCTGTCGAAACCGATATATTTACACGATTTATTTACACGATATGTTCACGATTCTCCTCATAGAATGAAATTACATGCATTAACCGACTAATCATGATTTGCTCGTAGCTAACGCAGTGGATTATGACCTAAGCGTTTTCGTTTTGAGATGGGATTTTTACCCAGTAGTGAAATAGTGAAAAAGAATTAAGCGTATTTTGTGTTCATTACAGACGACCATAGGTTGAAGCGACACATCAGCATCAGTTCGTTTTATTCATTAAGAGAGTCGAACGTGTATGTAGGCCACCTGAAGTTAATTAGTCAATGTAGCATGGGTTATGACCTTTGGAACATCCACTTTAATTTAAATAATAAATAAATTAAGTATCCGGAAATCATACAACTTCTACCGAAACACAAAAACTTCGACGATTTTTGGATTATAACCGGAACTTATATTTCTGCCATCTGTCAGGTAGATCGCATGTTCGACTGCTATTTCTAAGCATTAAGCAAAAATTAAATTCTAAGATAAATTTAAACCCCAATACCTTGAGAAGTGGTATCAACGAGATAGCGACGCGATAAAGATGCCACAGGAATGCAGACTCCGGAAACTTCATCGGATTAAGATCGGGGTTACCGTGATATTCTGGCTGATAGAGAAAGTCGATCTTTTACGAGAAAATACTTCGCGTGAATTCAAGTGAAACATATTTGAGGATTATTTTACAAAATGTTCAACTTAATACCTGACCTATTTATTGAGTTCAAACATTTATGATACCCTACTGTACTGTTTTGCGAAAAGGTTTCCTTTACTTTTATAAATAAATGAGTGCGAAATTTCTTCTTCTCATTCTTTGTCGTATCCTTACAGTTGAGGCTTACGAGTAAACATGACAACTTGTCTGAGAAGAGACAACTACTGTCTTCATAATTTGTCGTTAAGCAGTTCTTGTATATCGGTTGGAGAGGTGTGGTTAGTAGCTTTACTTACAGACGAGGCCCCTATTTCAGTCATCAGGTGTAGCAACGCATCTATGCACATGGTCAGGCAGGACTTATCATGCTTGAGGATGGACGTAGATGTCCATGGACTGCAGAAATCATTTTCGGAACAAAACACATTACCAATCGGTGGTGGGTTTAGTAAAATTCAAAGGTATTTCCGTAAAGAATGTACTTACAAAAGCATTTAGATTTGGATTTTGATCAGATTTTTTCCATGTTACATTTTAGGGTTATTTTATTTTTAAATCATTTTATCAATCGTAATAAATAATTTACCGATTCATGGGAATAATGGCACAAATTTTTTATTTTAGACCCAGACCCTTATGGGTCTGGGTTCTAACGTCTAACGTTCTAACGTCCCTGGTATGAATACAATTACCCTTTAGACATTCGGATTCCCCAAACATTCCAGTAGTTTGACTTG
>DWON01009895.1:0-11118 GCA_018251015.1 Phocides pigmalion okeechobee | reverse complement strand
GGGTTATGAGTGTGGCGGTGGTGCCGCCCTGGGCGAGCTCTAACGGCTCTACCACCTTTTTAGGTCTCGTTTGCTACTCATCAAACATAAAAGCGAGACAAGATCGTAGAGCTTTAAACTCGAATCACAAAAAACTCTTTTAATTAATAATTAACAAAACAAAATGAAAACCAACTTTCTCTCCGATATCGATATTTATTGGCGTTTCAAAATTAATCTATAGTTGAAATATCGGTAATGAAGAAAGTTTTGTCTACTTCTCAAGTTGCTAAGTTAGCATTGATAGTTTTCGAGTTTCGAGAAGTTCCAGAAGTCTTTGTAAAATGTATAAATAAAATTTAAACTTTGTATTATTTACGATTGTTTTATTGCGACGAGTAATAATTAATTTTATAAGTTATGGTTAGTTTCTTTAAGACAAAAAGATAACCCAAATGTAGGTCGATTTAAACTATTTTATTTATATGTTATTTAAAATAATGATAACCGTAAAACAAATTATAATAAAAGCCTAACCTAAATAACCTTAGGAGTTCGTGCCGATACAGCATGCCAAGAACGGATCGTAATAGGAAGTAAGATCAACTTGGTAGACTATATTGTACCCTTAAAAGTTTTGTACCACATATTCCGTAGAATAACAGCACTGTCTAACTTTCTCCGCAGGGCGCGTGACGCAGCATGTTGTTCAGCATAAGAGCATGAAGCAACATCGCGTGGTAAAACACTGCTGCAAACCTCGATACTATCTTACTTTTATCCAATGTCTAGTTATACTTTCAGCGTGCTATAGATTAAGGCGTACTTTGAAAAGTTCTGTTTCATATATCAGGTATAAAAGCAGCGTTGTCTAATTGATCCGCGGATAATGCCATGCGCTGAACAACACGCTACGATAGGTGTTGTTCAGCGCGAGAGCATAAAGCAAACCGCATCGTAGAATACATCTACGAAAATTGACACTAGATCGATCTCAAAAGTAGTAATCTAATGAATTTGTGCTGTAATGTATCTTGAAAAGTTCTGTTCCACATATTCCGTATAATACCAGTACCGTCTAGCTGCCCCGCGGGTCATGCGATTATCATAGCGTGTCGTTCAGCACGAAAGCGTAGCGATACAATCCGTTGCAGAACTATACTACGAACGTGGACGCCATAAGCACTACCCAGAAATAGTCATACAATTATCGTGGGCAATAACATACCTTGAAAAGTTCTGCTCCACATATTCCGCATAACAGCAGCACCGTCTAGCTGTCCCCGTGGGTCGTGCGACTGTCGTAGCGTATCGTTCAGCGCGAGAGCGTAGAGCAACACTGCGTCATAAAATGCTGCTACGAACGTCGACACCATCTCGCCTTTGCCGAATGTGTAATTGTACTTTGTGGCAGCTAATTCCTTCACCTACAAATAAGTATTACCATAGTAATGATAGATAAAATCAATAATGCATATATTTTCTAATGTTTAGTGAAAATCTTCTACACCCACTAAATATATAATGAGATAGTGCATACAAAAAAAAATAAAAATATGCGATACCTTTTTATCGAGAAATATTTTGTGGATTTAGGTGGAAATGATGTGGTTGCTATATAATTATATATCATGTGATACATCGTCCTCGATACTTTGGTCTTTCTTTAAGATTGCAATGGGATGATTATGGGCTACAGTGTTCACTGTTTCATTAGATGGTTACCTAACACTTGTTTACTACTCTTGTAATACACAAAAAATCTTTGATATTTAATAAAAAATACATATTTCTACAATAAATGTTATTTATTACTATAGAAAATATTTTATTAATAAGAAAATTGTAAGGCGCAATTGGAAATATTGAAAACGTAAATTCTCAGCTAGAATTTTCAACTGAAGTGCCAGTAACTACGGATATTACGAACTGTATCTTTTAATCTCAATGTTATAGATTATAGAAAAAAAACAGATGGAGCGTACGGTACTTCGCCCCACTTACGAATAATAAATTACATTTCACTATATACCGGGTACTCACAATTAACTTTTTTGATGCATATATACACATGTAATACCAATGTAAACAAACATACGTTAACATTAAACGTTAAAAATACATAGGAATAACAAATATGACATTCTAATTAATAAAAACAAGTAATGTCCTCTACACTCAAGAGATTTACACTAGGATTTGGTGTCGTGGATGCTACAGACACATACAAGACGATTACACTAACACCCAGATTCAAAACAGAATCTAAATTCATCAGTTACATTTCTGTCAGGCCGATAATTGAACTTTGATAATTGATCCTTTGCATATCAGAGTGTAAAGAAATTATTACCGTTTATTTATGATATATTGCAAAATACATACAGATAAATATTAAAATTAATTATGCCAGCGTCATGAACTAAAAGCTCGCAGTGAGAGCTTACGAAGGACCTATTAACTCAAGGTCCAAAACTACTCGGAATATCTAGATGAATACAGCAGAGTTCAGCTTGGTAATTCGCATGTATTTAAAAGTACGATTATTCTAGTGCTAAATTTGAATTTATGATCTTAACTCACGATATACATACGCTCTATCTTATTTTTTCTATAATCTCTGGTTAGAGGTTATCTAGTAGTTGCTACTTAGTAAATACTTTCAAAAAGACCTATTTATAAAATGATCGAAATCGTAATATCATTCATATCGTTTCGATTGTTAATATATTTTTGTGGTAAAATAATTTACACATAAAAATGAATGGTACGCGTGTATACTTCACAATTTTTCACAAACAATAATTCGGTGGAGTAATAATAAGGAGAGTTATATTTATATATTTATTATTTATTATATTTTTTACTAAAAATACTAACAAATTTGAGTCGTGTATAGATGAGTTGCTACTCCTAAGGACCAAGATGATCGCCTCGCTTTAAAGTTTGTAATTCTTCAACCGATAAATAAGTTACTTTACGGTGGATTATGAGGGCAGTAGTGGTACCACACCAGTCGAACTATTGGTGTAGATCTATGTGCTGATTGTTAGATATCAGGTTCTTAAAACATATGTAAAATATGCTTTGACTCTAAAGTACATTCTACATATCGCTTGTCCGGAAGAATACAGTATCATGTAAAAATTTGGCACTAACTGAATTAATTATACAGTTCGACTAAAAAAGTACGTTAAAAACTTTAATCGCTTCTCCTGAAAAAGTACGTTTTTAGAGTTAATACAGTATTCTTGCGGACAAGCGATAACGCACACACGCACATGTACTCACGCACGCGCGCACACATACATATGTTTAACCGCATCTATGGAGCGTCTACCAATACACAGCCGTTGTGTCCGCCCGCAGTCTTGTAGCGCTTACGTAACAGCACTTGTGCTCGCCCGTAATTGGGCACTGATTTGTATTCACACAGTTGTGTATAAGCCGCTTGCGCGTTAAGCAAATCACAACAGTTGTGTTACCCGCATTTAAAGTGTTAAGTCTTGTAAATATAAAATAAGGCTTCGAATTTCGTTTCAAATATTTCATGCTAAGAATTTAATAACCGAACGTCCATCAGAGCATGCATTGTTGTCGCTTAACGCGCTCAAAATGATTTGCATATGGAAATGTGGTTCAAATTCCAACATCAAAATTCAATTTAGTGCATATATTAGAAATGAATACTTGGACACTAGGATTCCTAGGATTTTAGGTATCGTGAACAGACTAATACTACTTTTCGACAGGATAAAAAATATTTTTTTCCGAGAGGTTTGCCTTTATTTTATTAAAATTTCGTTTCGTGTTTGATCGACTTCGGTGACATGAGGGCTGGTTCATACCATGCGTAGAGAATTGCGATTGTTTTTCAACCATACGTTGTTGTAACCATGCCGCATGGGCACGGACTCCCTTTAGATTGTTTAAGTTAGGCTTTTATTATTAGTTTTAAGATTTTCATTCTTGTAATTAAAATGTAAAAAAAATCCTTTATGAGAATAAAATGCATATATATTTTTAAATTTTTATTTAAACAACGAGCTGTAAGTTTCTGCGGATCATAATCATCAAAGTTGAGCAATGTCTGGCGCGGTCAAAATTTGGATCGGTGACCGGTTTTGACCTGCAAAGTTTGTTGGAGTTTGCACTTACACATTTTAATATTAGTAGGATACGATCGAAGAGACAGTTTTAGTACTCAGTAGTAGTACCTACGTAAGAGCCCAGATGTTCATTTTCTGTTTAAAGTTGATTAAAAGTGTCGAGATTTTTTTGAATGCTTTAGTAGATTTGTTTCAAGTAAAAATAGGATAAAAATATAACTGCGTGATGTATTGGAAGGTACTGTAAAATCGACTTTTATGCGAGCAAAGCCGCCTGTAAAACTAGTACTGCAATAAATTTATCGTAGAGGAAATACGTAGAGGAAATTCGAAGAGGAAATTTAAGGGTACGCAAAATAAAACTGATATTAAAATGGCATATTTATATTGCAGTTTTATCCTGCCCGAGGCGCCATCTTGTCGTATGGTAAACAGAATAAACATTGATAAACAACTCTAGGGTTCCGTAGCGATTGGCTTATAAAACCTTTGCAATTTCGCCAAATTTTTCTGTCTGTATGTCTGTTCGTTTTTATGTCTGTTTATTTGTTTCTCAATATGTCCGTTTGTCTGTTCGTTAATCAGTCTGTCTGACTATGAGAGAGGTGTTATTTAGAGAAAATGAGCATTAAATAGACGAAATTAGGAATTACATGTGATCTTTGTATAAAATTAAGAAAATAATAGGTATGGCACTCTGTTCATGTATACAAGGTATGGAATAAATAGAACAGACTGATAATGTCTTAATGATGTGCTATTCCGCGGTTTTACATAATTTATTGTTTATATGTACAATATAACAATCAAGTCCTGGTTGACAACCTTAAGAGTGATTTTTTTATTCCTTTCTCAGTGCTCCCTTACTTAGTAAAGAATATATCTGCAAAATTTTAGGATTCTATGTTCCCCGGTTTTGGCTTTACTTTGTCTTTCAATATAATGTTAACCTTTAAATCTTTACATATTACGTTTTGTCTTTATTATATTTGGGAGATATTTGCATCTAGAACAGGGGTCGGCAACCTTTAAGAGGGAAAATAAAGTTGCAATTTGCAAATTTTCCCATATTTTAAAAATCCACGAAAATATATAATTAAATAATTTTATGTCTGTCTTTATGTTGTGATTTCTTCACAAATCACTGGCAGATAGCTTTTGTTATAAGGAGTGACTAACACTACTTCAAAAAATTCGACGAAAGTCGCGGCCACGGATAATATTTATATAAAAACTTAAAATTGTTTTAGCAAAAACCATATTTTAGTTATAAAATAATACTAATATTAAAATTGTCCAGCAATATAACTACGGTTATAGATATAAATACACATTGATATACCTTAAAATGTACCTGTAGATATACAATCTATGGGTTATTTTAAGGGCTTTGACAATAAAATATTTTATGTCTATGGACTTGAAGAGCCAATACTTTCCATTCAAAGAGCCGCATGCGGCTCGCGAGCCGCAAGTTGCCGATCCCTGATCTAGAGCCATAAAGTGGTAGGTTTACCCACACTTATCGAACCTAACTTTACTTAACTCTAACTTTAAAAGAAAAAATTGGTAATTTAAACTTGAAAAACGAAAATAACTTTAAGGAAAATTGTTGTGAACCAGACATGGCAATTTCGGGGATACGCTATATTTTCAGTACCACGCTTTCCCACCTACGGAACCCTTTGCCATAGAGATTCGACACACTTTGTTACATTTGTTATTTTATCGCACTATTATAGTTGTAGGATATATATCGGAAATAAGTTCCGGAAGAAACTTTGGGATTAACGAAAATTTATCACACATTGTATATTTATGCGATTATAGGTAGTGTTTTTATAAGAGAAGAGTAGCAAACGAGCATGCAAGCAACCTGATAAATGATGAACCTGATGAGCCTATAGACATCCACATTCAACCTCAAAAACTGAAATCCTGTCTGAGGTCGAACGTAGATATGTTGCTATTCCTGATAACTGAGACGGTCACCTCGCTTCAAAATGTAGCCGGCAACCGCACCTCTCCAACCGAAACACAAGTAATGAATTACGGCGGATTATGAAGGTGGCGATGGTACCTTACCGGTCGAACTATAGTTCTCCCACCTTTAAAATAATAATGCAAATTATTCAAATTTAATTATTCACATCAAAACGCTTTTTTCTGTATGGTACATTATGGTTCCAATAAAAATTCTGAACTCAATAAAGTAATTATCAAAAGTAAATAAAAAAAATATGGATCGTTTCCGTTCGTCCATTACGTATTGGAAACCCATTGAATATGGAAATGTGGTTTGGATTCCATTCCAACATCAGAATTCAATTTACTTTGGTGTTAGATTGGATAATACTTTTTAAAAAATTTGTAAAAAAAACATCAATTTATTAATACTTCCGTTTCTGCATAAAACATACTTTTAATACTTATAAATGAACTAACAGAACCGATTATTATTATTAATAATGATAGTAATTACGAATATAACATGGAATACCTAAAATATCCATTAAGGTGGGAGAACTATAGTTCAACCGGGGAGGTACCACCACCGCTCTCATAATCCGCCGTAAAGCATTACTTATGTTTTAGTTGGAGAGGTGCGGTTGCCGGCTACACTTTGAAGCGAGGCGACCATCTTAGTCCTCAGGAGTAGCAACACATCTACGTTCGAGCTTAGATAGGATTTAGGTCGGGTTTGTGGTTGTATGTGGATGTCTATGGGCTGCAACTACTTAACATTAGGTGGTTTGCATGCTCGTTTGCTACTCTTCCCACAAAAAACGGTTCAAAATATAAAAAAAAATAGTTAAACGTCTGTTTTTTTTTAATTAACAAAGAGTAAGAAACGGGCATGCATGCCAACTGATGTTAAGTGGTCACTGAAGCCCATGGACAACCACGTCCTATCTCAATCAGAACAGAAATTCTAGTTAAGGATGGACGCGGATGCGTTCCGACTCTTGAGAACTAAGATGGTCGCCTCCAATAATGTGTATCCGGCAACCACACCTCCCCAACCAAATCACAATACGTGAAGAACGTGTTGCTTTACGGCGGGTTACGAGGGTGGCCGTGGTGCCGTCCTGGGCGAGCTCTAACGGCCCTACCACCTTTAGGGTGTAGATTATTTGTTCTGTGTACTTGGTGTCGTCTTCTGTATACTGATTTTATATAAAAATGGTCTTTTGCCGCCACTGATGTCTCTGACCAAGGAGCGGCATTAATTGGTTTTTGTTCTCGGTTCGAGCTTCCACTCGTATCACTCCAGATCCCGGAAGATTTCTTTTAATCGCCTTACGACAGGCAGGAGACACCGTAGTGTTATTCTGGTCCCGAGCTACAGGGACCGTTGGAGAAGACCTCGCAGGCAGCTTTTGTCTGAGCCTGGAGACGCGATACCCCTTAAGTGGGGATGTGTACTGCCGTCAGTTCTTACAAACATATGCTTCAAAATCAAAATCAAAATCAAAATATTTTTATTCAAACTGGATTCTTTAAATAACTCTTTTTGAACGTCAATAAACTACCACCGACTCGTAACGTGTTTCGGAGAAGAGTCGGCGAAAGAAACTCCAACAAAGAAAATAAAAGCTCTATGGATACAATTTGAAAAGTGGGAGAACTATAGTTTGACCGGGGAGGTACCACCGCCGCCCTTATAATCCGCAGTACAGCATTACTTGGGTTTCGGTAGGAGAGGTGCGGTTGATGCCTACACTTTGTAACGAGGCAACCATCTTAATCGTCAGGAGTAGCAACGTATCTACGCTCGAGCTCAGATAGGATTTCGGTCGTGTTTGTGATTGTACGAGAATGTCCATAGGCTGCAACCATGAGGTGGTTTGCATGCTTGTTAGGTACTCCTCTCACATAAAAAAATAAGTAGTGTGCTACCACGTTATTCCAAAACCAGCTCTAAACTCGCTCGTGAGTCACATTCTGTTGATAACGTGCTCTGTGGTGTTTTACACTCAAAGTGTAAGTACCTTATTGACACAAACTTTGGCGAAATCTCTGAAAACCGGTTGCAAGTCGAAAGTTTTGTTTGAACGCACCGATCTACGAGTAATGTGCTTATGATCTTTCCAGCGGGGAACTTCCAATGACGTGCTCTTGGCGGGACATATAGGCAGTCTATGTTTCAGGTCGCTAGTTTGAATACGACATTAATTTTCTTCTGTGTAGTAATAGTGGAAAATTACAACTGGAAACATATGTGATACCTTACAGTGCGGGATTTTTAGTAACCGGTTAAGCCTTCTCGGCGCACTTACCACACTCTAATTATTCCGTGTTATATTAATATAACTGTAACTGATCGCTGTCTGTACATGGTAAATATATTTAAAAAAATGAAATTGGGGTGCCCTTTTACACGCAAGAGAACCCAAAACAACTTTTTTTCATTTTGTCTGTATGTCTGTATGTTTGATGCACGCTAATCTCAGAAACGACTTATGCGATTTGAACGCAATTTTCAGGATTGTATTGTGTTGGGCTTTACTTAACATTTATAGTTTTTTTCATTGAAATCTGTTAACAAATAAGAAGTTATGTCAATTTAAATCAATCACCACCGCGAAGTCTTGGGCATAGCTACTTCTTAATATATTAATACATTTTAGCTTTCTGCACTCTTCTACCGATTTTCTAATATATTCATAAATTGTAGCTTCCCGCGTTCTTCTACCAAACCTTTAATTAATCCAAAATTGTATCTATACTTACAACACAACTGTAACTGTATCTGATCGCTGTCTGTACATGTTAAATTTATTTCAAAAATCAAAATGGGGTTTACACTCGCTAGAGATTCCAAAACAATGTTTTTTTTTCATTTAAATCGGTTAACAAATAAAGTTTTGTGAATTTATTTCAATCATTGTTGACTATGATCAAGGGACGAGTTGACTGCAGATATATAAATAAATGTAGTGAAATACATATTAGTTAAAAATAATATAAAATTGTAAAATTAAAAATGAGTCCTGTTACTTGAATAAAGAATGATTAATATTATTATTATCGCCGAAGACGTGGGCACTGCTAGCTATATAAATAAGTATAGTATATTTGTATTGGCATCCTATCGATGATATACGTCAGTCGGGTCTAAAATTAATATAGTTCTCTATCTGAGCACCAAATATCTCATAACATTTTTAGTGCCCTGTCGGCTGTTGAGATATTTGGTTAATATTAATTTTATTGTTCACCTGTTACTACGTACGTTATGAGCTATAAATGCTTACATATTTCTTCAAATCAAATAATAATAATTATTTTTATTAGATAATAGAAGTAGACGAGCTTATAGTCTATCTGATATGATGTGGTCATTGATACTGATGAACATTTTTTATGGTATTAAGTAGTCACAGCCCACATACATCCACGCACAACCAAAAATACGACTGAAATCCTATCTGAGTTCGGATGTAGATACGTTGATACTCCTGAGGACTAAGATGGTCGCCCAGATTCAAAGTGTAGAATCAAAATGTAACCTTATAAGAGAAGCGACTATCTTAGACCTTAGCTGTAGCGAAGTACGTTAGTTTGATCTCAAATAGGACTTAGGCCTTAGGCTGCAGCGGAAAATGAGCCATTTGAGCGATGTATGACCATATCTTTCCAGCGAAATAACAATAATAGCTTCACGATAGAATTAGGTATGGCGGTGGTACATCTCCGGTAGAACCGTGCACATTCTACTGCGTTCGAGATATTTCTGAATAAAATAAACCCTCAAAGGAATGAAAGAAGGATCTCATTATGACTGGTTTTGATACGTAATTACGGGGATCTAGTGAGGCTACTAATTAATAGTAGCCCCTACCTTGGGTTCTAGTTTCTTAAGAGTTAATAAAGAATTCTAATTTGTGACGTTTCAGTAACAAATCAGTGGTGACTAACTACTGCTCATTCGATTTATGTATAATGAGTAACAAACGTGTGTGATTATAAACTAATCTCATCGCAATAGGATTTAAAACTAATATCAATGCGGAATTTATACTTTTACTATTTAAGTGGTATTCGCGATTAATAAATAAATATCGACAATTAACCCGTAACTACACTACACTATAGATATACATATATTCTGGTATCTAATTCATAAAAAAATATTATTAATAACCATTTCTAGAGACGTTGTCAAAATGATATAGTTCATTATCAATTCATGTCAGTTGGAAATAACAAAGAATTGGTAGTTTCGAGAAAACATCGAACAAAGCTCGAATCCATGTCATCGAATTGCGAAGTAATGGTAAAATCAATTAGTAATACATTTTGTATTAAGCGTGTTTACGAGCGCATAAATTTTTAGGAATTTTGTTCCCCCGTCGATGTTGATGTTGGGATAATGTTTAAAACCATTAGCAAGCAATACGCAGACATGTTCCTAGAAACAGGTACCTTTTGTTAGGTCAACAAAGCCTTCACTGAACAAGTAAAACATTGTATGAATTCCTACTAATATTATAAATGCAAAAGTATGTTATCTTGTTTGAAAAAAGTAGGAAACGAACATGCAAACCATATCTTAGGAGTAGCAACGTTCTACCTACCTTCTACCTTTTACTTTCTTCTTCTTCTTTATCTACCTTTGAGCTCAGATAAGATCTCAATCGTGTTTGTGGTTGGACGTAGATGTCTGTAGGCTACGACTGGTTAACCTCTGGTGATTGGAATGCTCGTTTGCTTCTCTTCTCACTTACAAGCCGGTGATGCTCGCGACTCCACCGGCTTTGCATATTTTTTTTTATTATGGTAAGTGGTCACTGCAGTCCATGGACAACCACGTCCAATCTCAAATAGAACAGAAGTTCTATTTAAGAATTGACGCGGATGCGTTCGTACTCTTGAGGACTAAGATGGTCGCCTCCAATAAAGTGTATCCAGCAACCACATCTACCCAACCGAAACACAATACATGAAGAACATGTTGCTTTACGGCGGGTGATGAGGGTGGCGGGGGGGCCCCCCCCGGGGGGGCCCCCCCCGGCCCCCCCCCCTT
>DWON01009894.1:0-11118 GCA_018251015.1 Phocides pigmalion okeechobee | reverse complement strand
GAAATCCTATCTGAGCTCGAACGTAGATACGTTGCTACTCCTGAGGATTAAGATGGTCGCCTCGCTTCAAAGTGTAGGCGGCAACCGCACCTCTCCAACCGAAACACAAGTAAAGCTTTACGACGGATTATGAGGGCGGCGGTGGTACTTCCCCGATCGAACTATAGTTCTCCCACGTACGACCTAAAAGACGACTGATACTTTTAAGATGTTTTTATTATAATAATGATACCGCTGAATAGCTATCGCAATCTTCTACGAGAGATATGAAACAGACCTTTTATCACCAGCAGCGTCAAACAAACATGATGCAAACGTGTTTATTAATTCCTATTTTGCATTATTTCGAAAAATCCGAGAGTTATAAACCCGGATCAAATGTAACATGGAAGGTCGAAATGAACATAAATGTAAGTAAAATATTTTATCTGTTCATTTATGTTAAATTACATTTCAAAGTCATACAAAGATACGAATCTTAGCTTGGGCGAGTCCAATTATTATTTTTTAAAATGGCGCCGTCCCGCCCACAGAATGCACGATGAACTAATCCGGGGAATAGTAACATTTTTATATTCACACGAATATAGAAAACATTTACAAACAGAGCCTGCTACTCTTCTCACATAAAAAAAAGTTACACTGTTCTTATTACTATTACTTATAATAATTTCAAACTATTCGTACATAATATATTATACTTAAAGCCTTCCTTTAAATGTGAAAACATTGATACATATATTTGTTTGTTTAATTGACTTTTTCTTATTTTCTACGAATCTCGTAATATTGGACTTATTATTATTACTAATAACGATTTTGAACTAATCATACATATATCATACTTATAGCGTTCGTTTCAATGTGAAAGTATTGAGAAGTATTCTCCTAATTTTGTGGTGAATCTTCTAAAATACACTTCTTAAGTATAGTTTACCTTACTTACACTACACATCAGCCACAAATGAGGTGTATTTATCATCATAGCCACACTGACCAATATTTTTATACATTACAAAAGTTACAGAACATCCTGGAAAACTCAACGTTTGTGTCAAACATTTGAGTGTTACTTTGAGAATTCATTGTGTTTTCTTTTACCATTAAAGCGACAAATTTAGTTTAAAATCACCTATAACGTCTGTAATGTTTGAAGGTGCCTGGGATTCGAAGCTTGAATTTAAGTCCGATATTAACGCCATGACTGAGAGTAAACATTCATCAAATTGTAATAATTTACATTTAATAAACGTCAAATTTACAATGTAAAATCAGATCACCGGCTTTTCGCGCTCTATTGACTAAAGTTGACTAAAAACAAAGCCGACGGAAAAAGACTTCTGAATACACTGACACGTTCTCACGAGGTTGCCGACACCTGACTTAAAGTAACGCCTACACCCACTAATTTACCACATATAATATGGTATGTAACGGTGAACCGTAAACGGTATAAAAACTGGTCGTAAATCAGTTTACATTCACAAGACGACAACAATTCAATTTATGTGACACCTTTTATGTTGAAATTGTAGCATACTAGTGTGGAAGCTACCTGAAAATATTTCTAAATGGTCTCTTTAGCCTATGGACGTCTAAGTCTAAGTGTTTAAATGATTTGCATCCACCTCAAACAAGAACAGTCGTACGCTGTTTTGTTCCTAATCTTGTGGACTAAGATAATCGTCTCATTTAAAACGTATCCGGTAACCGCATCTCTCCAGCCGAAATACAAGAATTGTTTGAAAGCGGATTATGAGGGTGTTTGTGGTCGAGTCGTACTTAGTACGAGAGAGTCTTTTTAATTAGTTGGTCAAACCGATTTTTGTCATTTTTGATAATTTTCAGCTATTAAAAAAATACAAAATTTTTGAAACGTTACCAACATTTATTACTTTTTAATTTTTTATTGTTTTTGTTGGCATTTTTTGGGTTTTTACGAAATTTCCTATGAAGGCTATGCGAACTCCCTCATGCCCCGCAAGGAGCCCTGTTTATGAACTGCAACTGCCTAAGCAATATCATCATCAGAATCGTTTTCCTGTAGGTTATCACAAGTATGGGTACGCAAACATGGTATAAATCACAGCCTCACCGAGAATCAAAGCCGGGATCCTCTCCGCGTCAAATCGATATGGTAACCGCCATGCCACAGATCTTCCTCAGGATGGATTGTTCTTATAACAAACTAGCGATCTGGCCTACCTTCTCTCGGGTAATTGACTTTATATTTACTTACATTACTTTGCTTTCATACATGCACCAAAATCTTCCTCAGGAATTACTCTGCTTGTTGTTGAATACTGTGGGAAAATCCCTCCAGTACTTTTGAGATTGTCGCGAACAGACGGACGCGACGGACTTTGTTTTATTATATTTAGAGATAATGGTAACCCTATAGTTCCAAATGCTCTGAGCAGTGCCGTCACAAATCAAAGCGATGTACAAAAAATAATGAATAGTTCGGCGCTCAAAATCCAAGCGTCCCCGGAGGGTATCAATTGAAGTAACCTTTAAAACTCAACGTATATAATTTAACCATTAGTATGACTATCACCAAAGCAACCATACGATTACATTTATTTCAATGAATCGGTAAAATTGCAGATATTAATTTAAGTACATTTCTTTAAACGATCTTTAATTTTTGGTTTGCGCTCTCCCGTTATGTGTTTTTAGTTAATTATACATGACTAACAACTCGGCCCAGCTTCGCTCGGGGAATAGAGTTTATATTTACTTACATTATTTATCTTTCATACATGCATCCAGTCATTATTTAGTTGCAAAAACTAACCCATATGACTGAAAGTTATCTATAAATTGGTACTCAATGGTGTGTATAGTTTAGCAATCCGCAATTGAACAGCATAAACTGTGGCCCAACCTCACTTTTTCTAAGGCAGTGACCTGTGACCAATCGTGGGTTAATAATAATACATAATTGATAGTGTTTTTTATGTTACAACAGTAGCAAACGAGTTTGTAGGTCACCTGATGTTAAATGGTCTCTACTGCCCATGTATATCCATGTCCAAGCCCAAACACGAGTAAAGTTCTGTTCAACGTCGAGCCCAGATGCATTGCTGCTCCAGAGGACTGAGATGGTCTCCTCGCTTGTAAGTGTAGCTGACAACGGCACCTCTCGAACCGACATAAAAAGAGTTTTATGTCAGATTATGAAAGCGAAGTTATTCCCGCTTCGAATTATAATTCTACAAAGTAGTAATATTACGAAAAATTCCGTTTTTATGATGTTAAATTTATATTATTGCCGATATATCAGACCAGTTGCAACGATCCTGGTCACGGCTTAAAACTGTTAACCAGTACCTAGTTCTACGCACGTATTGTTTGTTAAAAAGCGTTAAGCATGAACCCCTTGCATTGTAAAAATCCATTTCTGTATTAGTAAAATTTTATTATAATATATTAATTAAATATATTTTGTAACCAATCCATCTGAATTTTAACAAAACAAATTATTGTCAAGAAAAATCTGACTGCCAATATAGATAGTTCTTAGTTTACAAACAATAGAAGCTGCCTGTATACGAATTAAGAAACATATTTTCCATTACGAATTTCATTTTCAAATGAAACTCATATAAAGAGTACTGCGATACATACGCAGTTAAAATTATATCAATACGTTAGTCATAGTATATAATTAAGACTAAAATATCGTTGAAGCCCCACAACATGAAAAAAACATAAATTGAGGACGAACAAGTCAATCCTTCTCTAAAATGCATTGGCAGCCGAGCAACTGATCTGATAACCAATTGAGCCTTTACACAATACCCACTGCATTCTATTTCCACCCGAACATATATATTTGGATAGCTTCCAACGACGTATAACCAACGCGGTGAATTCAAGCCACTGTATTCAGCAGTCGATGGATATCGAATTTGGTAGGTAAACGCTAAAGTACAGCCCTATAATTAAAAGATAGAGTAATGAAGCCTTCGCGTCCGGTTACTCAGCCCGCAATTAAACAATCGGTCCTCTCCATAAATTGTGTGGTCGCACTGTAATTGAAATGTTTGCCCAATCTGTAATCGCGGTGAATACGTACCATGGTACATCCACGACATGTAATTACAAACTTTGTAATTCTTGCAAACTAAATTAATGCTCCACACAAGTTGTATTTATGAGAGTATTTGCGACCCGGTCCTGCTTCGCTCGGGTAACAGAGTTTATGTTTACTTAAATTATTTTTCTTTCATACATGCATCCAATCATTACCTAGTTGCAAAAACTAACAATTAGAAACATCAATTCCGAACGAAGACTGAATTACTATATTGGATTGAACTATTTAATTTCTAGCCCTATTTACGAAAAGAAACTTATTATGCATCCAAACTTTTTGCAGCAATCACTCTACCTGTTGTTAAAAACTGTGAGAAAAGCCGTCAAGTAATTTTTGAGTTAATCGCGAACAGACAGACGGGGGACTTTATTTTATAATATTTAAAAATTATTGACAAGGTGAGACAAATGTCGGCAACAGCAGCTGCAGACCAGTTACAAAGCTTAACACTTTGACTGCGGAGCTCAAATATTTGCTTGGATCAGCGTTGCGGGAGGCGGCCTAAACTGGAGCTTACTTCTGTACACTGAAGCGACAATTCCCTGTAATATTCTATTTTTTATCATCTGTGTATCATCTACGAGTACAAACATAATATCCGCCCCCAGTGTTGTAGCGCCAACGTAAACACGCCACTTTTGTTCACCCGAAATCAACCATTTACAGTTTTGTACACACACGGCAATGTTGTACACTGCAGGGAAAGTGTTAATTTTATGTCTAGGACTGTCTCGATAAAGTAACCAGAGTTAATTGACTCTTAGAAATGAAATATTACAAAGTAAAGCATACTTTAATTACAGATTACGGATTTACGATTGGACGTTGTATCCTTATTTAGTACACAAAATGTATCCGGTTACATTGTAAACTTTATATCCGTTATAACTTTACTAAAAAATATACTGTTACGGATTGTATAATATTCCGATTATATGTACACTGGAATATTATGAATAAAAAAAATTATACTGTTACGAATTTTGGAATATTCCGATAACATATGCACCGCAATATTGTAACAAACGTTATACCTTTACGGATTTTACAATGTTCCGATGATATCTAATCTAGAATATTGTATGAATTTCGAATTCAAACTGAACCAAACCCTTTTAAATGTCTGCATAGATCGTTTAACATCAAATAGTTCGCACAATCGAGTGCTACTCTTATAACATAAAAAATCTAGTATTTATGTCCAGTAGTTGGGCAATGAGTCGGCGATCAAAAATTCTATCACAAATTTAGCTTTTGGTATCACGGATCCCCTTTTTTTCAAAAAGGCGTACCAATTGTGGATGATAGGGTAATATTGGAGGGATCACAAAGTGCGGACTCGCTTTGAAGGACTGTTCGAATGCCAATAAACGTTTTGAATCGGGTTTTCGATGCTCTTTATGGGACATTTTTATCGGAATGCTACAAAATTAGAACCGTACAAAGGTTATGCAAGAAATATATTACTATTTGCTTAGACATAGATTTTCATGCGGCATGAAAAGGGTACGAACGCCTGGCATGTATTTCTGATTATTAGAATTTAGTTCGCATTAACGCTGCTTCCAATATAACTAAGTCAGGAAGCTATAAATAAATAAAACGGCTCTAATGTACGGCAGTTCATTATCATGAATGTCCAGGGGCTGTTAACACCATTTAACATCAGATGGTCTGCACGCTCGTTTGCTACTTTTTCAAAATAAAAAATTATCTCGTCATCGACTTATCGTAACGTCGATTCATACACATTTCCTATTTCGCTTTAATAAAAACATGATTTATTGCATAGTAATATCTAAGTATACTACGTAATATTCAACGTAACTATGTAAATACGTTCGTGTATATTATGTACAGTAATATACAACAAGTTATCAAAGATAACCGTCTCGACGCAGCTGCGGCGCGCTCTCCTCCGCGAGCGATTTACTTGCAACAGTTTATTTGTGCGCATACAACCACAAGTTCTCCTACCGAAGATGAACTAACGGACAGAATATCATTTGGAACATCACTATTCTACAAAAATAAATATAGTTAATATAATCGTGTAATTGTGTCTGTGTGTAAGTCATTTAAAAATATATTGTTTTTAATTTTATTTTATAGTATAAAATCTTAGTACTACATTACGATGTTCATTGTAATTAGCTATATTGGTAAATATTTAATGATATTATTACTTTGTAGGCCAAATAGTAATATTTTCATCGTAAATTCTTTGTTACAATAAAATTGTACCGTTCATTCGAGAAAATTCTGTCCGAAAAGCAGTCTTGCAGCAATGGGATATTACCTTATAACCTAACTTATTAATATTTTATTTTATAGATGTATGATATATAAATTTGGAATCCATTCAGTATAATGATATTACTAGGTACACATTTAGTTATAACTATTATTATTCTGAAAAATTACGTTACTTTTTATTAAGTTAGCAATACGAATATGTTGTTTTCCAGATATGAAGCCCTGCCGCGAATAAGTCCACTTCATCTACAGTGTTAACTTTCAGACATAGCTCTGTGATAGACTTTAAGTATCTCATGTTTTACGTGTAATTGAATACAGATATTTATGGATGGAAGCGGCTGCTTAACATTAGATGGTCAGAAAGCTTGTCTCTTATTTGTATTACATAAAGAATTACATTTGCACTATTATGTTTTATATGGTTAAATCTTAATATTTACGATAAGTATAAGATTAGATATATGATTAAAATAATTATTAGATATAAATGTTAATTTTAGCATTAATACTAGAACTAAAGAATAACTTGCAATTAAATAAACAAACTAAAAAGTACGTGAAATCAAGGAAAACTTAAAGTTTGCTAAACTTTCGAAATAAAAAAGCTTTCGAAGCTTTGCTCGCTTGTGGTCAAATCACAGCTTTACACAGGCGTGGCAACTCACGAAGTCCAACCGCCCCTGGCTGCTGTTTATGGGCTGCATTTGTTATAATTTCCAGTAGACACATAACATAAACAGTAAAAAGGAAACTCTAATAAAATTCTCGCCTATCAATTCTTGTCCGGAAATAGGCAGTATATTGTGTAATCTTATTTCAAAACAGCAATTTCTTGCAGCGACTTTTATTGCGAAGTTTAAGTATAAAGAGAATATAGTGCTTGTAAATTATAACCGGAAACTTTATTAAAAGAAAATGTAAACTGGCGACCATCCAAATAGAAGTTAGTAAGTTTTAAAACTAACTGCATAGATATGTGTACAATAATATATATATACATATCTCAGAGATAGGTTGTTCATGTGCTCGAGAACGGATTATCTTTGTTCATTATGGACGGATAGTAAAAATAAATGCTCTCACTGATTATAAACAACTGTTATGAACGTAATTACAATTATTTTCGCGTGATGAAAACAGATATATATTATTATATATCATGGACACATACAGCGCTAGTTCATTGACGTTCATGTTTTTCTTTTTTTTGACAAACGCCAAAGTCAACTGCCAGCCACTAATGCTTGCGCTGGTGCTGCCTCACCGACATATATTAATGTTCACATTTAATTAAACTAAAGATCTATCTTCCAATGCTATCCATTAGTTTGTTATTTATTTTATTTACTAATTTACTGGTCTCTTTGTGGACTAAGTTAAGTAAGACTAAGTATATATTTTATAATAACCAAGCAATGGACAAAATTGTAAATAAGATAATCATCTTTGTAATATACTCGTACTATATTGTTTTTGGAGGTGTCTAAAATTATGTTTCGCAGATAAATGAACTATATTGAATTCATCTTTATTTTTTTAATTAATTTATCTTTATTTATTCGTCGAACATTACATATATTTTATTAAAATACAAATAATAATAAAAATAAATAATTTTATAGACAAACCAATAAGTTTTATTCATTTTATTCTATATGTAATTATTGATTTTCTTTCATTATAAATACTGTCGATAACCATCAATCTCATTTCGATGTTTCATATCTGAATGGCGTCGCTTAAAGACGACATTGATTACTTGAGACATAAAATACAACACAATACAAAAGTAACGAATATATTCCAATACATCACTTAAATGTAACAACATTCTAACATTTCTGAGAGAATAAAGAAAAAGGTAGATTACGTAATAAGCAAGGCTGAAGGTTTGAAGTTTGACAACCACCGAAATCCCGTTCAACAAGCAATAATCGTCCCATATTCCTTACAGTATTAAGGGGACTTAGTCGAGAGAAAAGAGAAGCACAAAAAGGCAAAAGAGGTTAAGTCTTAGGAAATATTGGCCCATCTTATAGCGGAGAATGGCGGTACTCGGCGTAATATAATCTCGTTAGAATGCCAGCAGACCATCTGGTCTCATTTTACTTTATGAGCAGCGAAGGAAATTTTAGTGCAGATAAACTGCTTACTTATCCCAACTTATCTGGTCGCATTGCACATTAATCGTCTTTGTTAAGTTCTGAGACTTGCATAAAGCAAAGATAGCCTAACAAAAAAACTATTCAGCCTATTATACGGAAAGTCCGAGATTCGAATCCTGGCTGTACGCATCTGAATTTTCAATTACGTAATCATTTGTGGTATGAGTATTTTGATGGGAGTCTTTGTAAGTAAAATAAAGAATTATTATTATTATTGTTAAATTATTATTCTTTTTTCTGTTTGCATGCTATATATAATAAATAACTAATCAAAACAGAAACAGCAATTAAAATGTAATAATTTTAGTAATTATTGAATATATAAATAATAATACTGTTCCTCTGAATAGGGATTAGCCATAGACCACCTGCCAGTGCGAATAATTTACATTACTAAAGTGATAATTGATTTCTACTATGAGCATCAAAAATCCAGTGCCCCATTTCGAGCCCGAATTACTCGATAAACTGGATTTTTACTACCAGGTTTCCAATACTTATATTCACTTAAACTTTTACTGGTCACTGTTTTTGTTCAGCAAAACTTACGTATTATTCCACTAAAGAGCAAATAATACTGGCTTGTTCTGAATTTAGATGAGGTCCCAAAAGACTAATTAATATTAATATCGGAACTTCAAAGTCGGTAATAGTTAGCGTCCAGAATGATCGATGTGACCGCTACTAATCCTAATCTGAGAAGCAAATTAAGTCTCCATTTATCGTTTTGAGATTTTTTGGGAGTCCCATTATTTGAACGAACTGGGTGACCAGTGTGGGTGGCATGGGTATCGATTTTATTCAATAGGCACATGTTATCTAATCGCTTAATGGTCGGAAGATTGATGAGTACACGGAGACAATAAGGTTATTAATTTATTTGTCCCGGGCCGTCTGCAAAAGAGGTACGATCACGAGAAATGGAGCGTAAATGAAACTTTTTCCTTCAGTTACTTCGAGAGAGAAGTCATCTGTTAAGTCACTCCCGTGTTTGCAGATACCGTCTTTTGTCTTTCTTATAAAAGCAATGTCACGGATGATTTTTCCCTTTTCATACGTTTGATTTATGCGAGCAAAATTATTTCATCAGTCAATTTATTTAATATATGAAATTCATCATAGCCATTGTCATTACATATCAAAATATTAACGCTTATTTATGATAAATTAACATCCGCAGTCTAAAATAAGAAATTAACATTGTGAAATCGATCCAATATTCAAGTCTTCCAGTAGGTGGTAGAATAAATATAGACACCACTGCCCTCATAATCCACCAATAAAGAATTTCGATTGCAATACGGTAATCATGTAAAACTTACAAGCAATGCGGCTATTTTAGTCCTACGTAATATTAACTAACTATACTTACTTACTATACTTATACGTAACTAGGATTTAAGTCTCGTTGGAGATTTGATTTGATTGTTCAAAAGCTACAATGAACACTGAAATTAGGTAATCAGCACGCTTGCTTGCAACTCTTATTACGTAAAAACGAAATATGTTATAATAATAAACGGGGATGAAATGTACAGGATCGAAACAGGGCATAAGACGAAAAGTACATGACGTTGTTACACAGTCAATTGAAAGTCTTACCGTATTCCACGGATACGTGAATCTATGCAAATATAACAGAATCTCACGTTCACGTCATTTTCAGAGATGAAGAAGTTTCCAAGAAAAGGGATGTAAGAGAATAGGATAATACGTGAGAGGAATGTAAATAACATTCGTGTACGTTATACAAACATGTTGTATGAATGGACAACTAGTCTGCAGGATGTTTTCAAAGATTGCTGAAAGTTCAAATATAGTAAACATTATGTTAGAAATGAATTACCGCTTGCTTTAAATTAAAGAAAACATTGTGACGAAATCTATATCCATGGTAAGTCTCCATAAGGTTCTTAATGATGTGGGAAGTCTATCAATATGCACTTGGCCAGTGTGGTGAACTAAATCTTCTCATTTTGAGAAGAAATCCATGTCCAACTGAGTCGTCTACGTTTATAACCTTAGTAAGATTTTTCTTTTATTGTGAAAGAGTAAGAAACGGGCATGCAGGCCACCTGAAGTTAAGTGGTCACTGCAGTCCATGGACAAACACGTCCAATCTCAAACAGAACAGAAGTTCTATTTAAGGATGGACGTGGATGCGTTTCTACTCTCGAGGTAGTCCGCGATACACATTATTGGAGGCGACCATCTTAGTAGATGGTCGCCTCCAATAATGTGTATCCGGCAACCACACCTCCCCACGCGAAACACAATACATGAAAAACATGTAGCTTTACCGCCGGTTACGAGGGTGCGGTGGTGCCGCCCCGGGCGAGCTCTAACGCCTCTACCACCTTTATAAATGTCGTGTCACAAGCAAAAGGAATGATTAAATATATTTCTATCCTTTTCCTTTGGTTACTATATATTTTACAGTGTCATCATAATACTACTCATAAGTCTATACGATCAGTTTAACCGTGCCATACTACTTGTTCGCATTATTAGCAGTCAAAAATCGTTATCTTAATTACCCTTAAATAGTAAAATATATAAATTCAGCGATGATGTAAGTTTAAAATCATATGC
>DWON01009893.1:0-11118 GCA_018251015.1 Phocides pigmalion okeechobee | reverse complement strand
GAGCTAAAAATACAATATTTCAGTAATTTGTCGGCGTACCTTCAGTCTAATCAAATAAACTCCAGTTTAGGACCTCCCGCAATACTGACCCAATCAATATCCGCGCCGCAATCAAAGTGTTAACTAGCACATATAACATTCCAACTTAGTAACGACTAGATCGCGTGCCCGTTTGCCGTTTTCATTGCATGAGAACATCAAACTAAACTGGAACATAAGGCGATCCAACTTAGTACAAACTGTTCTAGACTGGACAGTAGTTCTAAACTATAAAAGGCTGTATCTATTCCTTTCATCGGGTCTATTTCCGCCGTCATCTCGCGTCGACAGCTCGATACAATCTCGACGTTTATTTCCGTCGCAGAAACAAGACAATGCGTATCTTGTAGGGTTGTCAACTATTGTTTTTTATTGTGAATAGTGCCTACTATTGTTAGTGTAGTGCCTACTTTTGTTATTTACAAAATAAACTTTGTATATGTAAACACGATGAAAAATAATTTACATAGACTTAAAATCCATTCAAAATAAAATCCTAACGGTTGGCTGCTTACATAGTGGTAAGCATTAGATAATGTGCACCACATATTGATTTATTATTACAACGAAAATAAATAAATCCTTGAAATAAGGATACAAACGAGCGAATAAAAATATTTGTTATGTTTGGGATATTTAATAATATATTTTTTGAATTCTTTGAATTTAAATTTAGCAAATGACCAACAGGTGAAAATAAATACTCCTAATAATTAAATACACTTGTATTTTTCAACGGCCCAAGCAACTTCATTTCATGATAAAACAATGCGTTACATTGAAACGCACAACTGGGACATAGGTATAAAGTGGGGATATTTCCACATTTCAAGAAGTGACAGCCCTATTTATGTGCCATTCACATGAGTCAACATTGTTAGCTCTATTGTTTGTGGTTTTTCTTTCTATAGACAATTATAACTATGAAGATAGCAAGCTAAAGTAAGAATAGTTCTTACGTACGCGCACCATCTTTGCAGCCGTTTCAAATCTTGGTATACATTAATAAAAAATGGTTTCTATATAGTAAATTACACGTGTAAGTACCAAGCCACTTCCAGTAGTAATATAGATGATTAAAATAGCACTTGTAAGGTGTAGAAAGAGAAACAAATAATTCATTATAGTTTTTCTTGTATACGTAGATATGATAATAACAGGAAGGTAGTTTAGCACATTGACATGGCAATAACGCGGGTAGATTATCAATACTGAACAAATAAATAACCGTTTTGATCCCAGTGAGTCACTCGTGCACTAACTGTTAGTGAGATTCAACGTGCCTAAGACCTGTGTTACCAAGGCAGTGTTATGATATATTATACACCTTATAGGTGTAATACTACATTACTATGATATTGTAATGTAACTGATATTTGTACTGAACCTGTAATGTTTAATAATACTAAGTTAAAAAAGGTAAGACTAATTGCTGAAAGTCTAAAATAGATTTATTACCCTTAAAGGACGATAAATCTCTTGAAAATAATTACACTCGTAGCTTCACTCTAAATTCCTCCCGACCTTGATACTTTGATCAAAAATTTTATTACTTATTAGTCTACCTATTTGCCTAGCTCCATCCATGATACCAGAACACAGACGTTTACACAGAAATAAACCTGGAAAGTCTACTATTAAACTTTCATACTACAAATTAAGTCCTATCAACTATTCATTTTAAACTTGTCCATTCCACTTTATCAACTGTTAATTCAAAAACGACAATATTTAAAGTGTATAATGCCGTCTCGTCGTAATGAGGTCCTAAAAGTTTATAAAAGAGAACACAGTGAAGAAAGCTAGAACCAAGCCGTGCCTGTTCTTTTAAATGTACATTTCCCGGCCTTTATATGAATTTTACACTCGTTCGCTCCACGGACGCCTTTCAGAAGCACATTGTTGAGAAATAACTAGCTCCAGCTTATAATATCACACAAAAGGCTGGAAAATAACGAAAGAATTATTAATACTGCGATGAAAATTTCATTGTCATTAATATTAAAACGGTTTACTGTTTCGTTAATCTCAATTCAAACTTCACAAGCTTTTCTAAGAGAATTTTGAAGTTATTAAATTGCTTTATTCTAATTTAGCTTCGCTTGCCTTTTGAGACTTGGTTAAATGCCTTTGACATAGTCGTGTTTGGTACAAAGTCGCATTTATGACTCTCTGTAGATTTATGGTCGCCTAGTACTTTTGCAACGTCGATACCATCTTTGTCTTTAGGAATACCAATGTCTGAAGACAAAGATGCTGATTGTAATGGAAGATTTTCGACGTGTAGTTTTAAACCTATGAAGTTTGACCGGGAAGGTACCACCGTGACACTCATTTTCATCATGAAACTTAGCTCGTGTTTCGGTAGAAAGATGTGATTCCCTTGTAAATGAGGCAACTTTAGTCTTATGGGTAGCAACGCATGTGTGATCGACTTCAAATGAGACTTTTTCTTTATGTAGTTGGTCACAGATGTCCATAGGCGACAGTGACCATTTACCATCAACTGGACTTCATTTTTGTTTTCTACTCATTATCTTTAAAAAATATTTAACAGCTTTAAACTTGTTTCTGTCGCCTTCTCTTTTAAAACTTGATTCCATTACTTTCCCTTTTTTCTTAGTCTTATTTAAGATTGAATATAAGTTACCAATTCCTACCTTTACCAATTCAATAAATCCTTAAGTTCTTAAGGATTCGAACGCATATTGTATGAGAATCGAAGTTCAATAAAAATCTCGGTATAAATCAAAGAATTCGCCGTGAATGTGCCTGAAAGTAAGCTCAAAACGCCTTTAACTCCTATCTTTGAATTCACGCCGACTGAATTCCTTTGAGACTTAAAGCAGTCTGAGTTTTCAATTTATTTCCTTTTAAATTTCCACTTTACCTATTTTCTCTACACCGAGAGTGAGCGACTCGTAACGTTATTTATCGAACCTAATGATATTCTAAGATGTGAAAGAATAAACTACAGTTAGTTAGTAATTTAATTGTAATAATAACGAACACATTTCAACTTTAGACAGCAATAATAAAAAAAACAAATCAAATAATAAAACAACGTCTTTAAAACAACCGTCTTCTATCTTTATAAATTCTATGTTCAAAGTTGACAACCCAAAAGTATGTTCACTCTGTGTTCCCAACACATGTTTAACCTTAAGTCAATCTGTACCTAATTATGCAGTAAAATATAGACAACTTTGTATTCATTTCTAATAATGGTTGTAAATCCTGGGCTATTGTTGTTTATCTAAATATAGGGATTAGGAGTAGAGTAGATCAATAATTAAATTTTTTTCGTTTTTAATGAATGACGCCTTCAGAACTTATTTAGTTATCCCGCTCAATTAGTTTAAACAAAAGACGAAAGATCTAATATGGCGCCCGAAATCAACCATTTTATATCTTAGTTCTAACATATCCGGTGACATTTGCGCGTTAAAACTAATGTGGAATGTGTAATAAATCAAAACTGATTTATTCGTTTGGTAGTTACTAGGAGACGAGTTTGGCGTAGTCGTAAAGTTGCGATCCCGCAGTTTCAGAAACTTAAGAATAAGTGTGATTTTACTCAGATTTATTCTGACATACGTGCAGGCCATCTGATGTTAAATGGTCCCTGCAGCCCAGGAAGATCCATGTTTAACCTTAAACAAGTTTAAATTCTTGCCTGACGTTGTACAGGCGCATTGCTACTCCTGAGGACTAAGACGGTCGCCTCGCTTACAAATGTAGACGCCAATCGCATATCGCCAACCGAAACACAAGAACTGCTTTACGGCAGATTATGAGCGGCGGTGGTACCTACCCTGTCGAACTATTGTTCTACCATCTTGAAAATACATTCAAATATATAGGTCGAGCTCATACTCTGTTCTTTTGGATTTTACTGCAGTTGTGTAAAAAAGCAATGTTTCCCAATTCTATTACAATTTTTAGTGATATATAAATCCTCTTATATTTTCAGTCTACTTTCTGGTAAACGTCGTTTAAGGTTTGCCAATGTCGCGCATTACCTAATCGTGGGTGCAATGTTCGTGTCTGTTGCACATTCAAATGCTAGAAAGGTATGCAGTGATTTAAATTGTAAGCCATCGACCGATATCCGTATTTTAGTTAATACGTTGACTGTGGTGCTTATGTATCACATTGAGTCAGCGTTGTGGGAGGCGGCACTAAACTGGACCTATTTTATTTAGATTAGATATGTGCCGACAATTCACTGAAATGTTGTACTTTTTAGCATCCGTGTAACGTTTACGAATACATAGACGTTGTTTCGTTTTTGTAGTGCCGACGTAAATACAGCACTTATGTTCGCCCGTAATCTATACAAACTTGTACGTACGACAAGTGTGTACAAGATGCAAGCGCGTTGTGCTGCGCAATATACAGCAGTTGTGTAAATCGCAGGGAAAGTGTTAAAGACACATTTATCTGTAACTAGCTAGTGCATTTATCACATCACATTACAAAACTTTGAAAATCTGCTATTTTCTCTACTATAAAACGCATATATCATACATATAAACGTTCTTCTTGAATCACTCAGACTATTGATAAAATTAAAAGCATTAGAATTCGTTGCGTAGTTTGAAAATAAGCGTACAGACGACAGGAAGCGATGTAGTTATGTATTGTGTAGAGATTTTATGATATGTTAAAAATCAAATTAAATCAATGCCACTTGTTTTATTAAATATGGGCAATTAAAATCGTTAATCGTGTCTTGTAATTACAATAATAATAATAATAATAATAATAAATGAAAGATATAAATTCCACGAGGATATTATTTCGAAATCATATAAAAAGATAAAAATAAAGTAGCATTTTCCAACCGAGTAACTTAAACGAATTTCTCATATTCCGAACTAAATAAAATATAGCTCGAATTGAAATCCTAGCTACGCTCGTAACTCTGGTATCCTAGTACTCTCATTCAATCGATACCCTCAATTTACGTCACCTCGCCGATCGCACCAAATTGAATCTACCTGCCCTACTTACACGTTTACGCACATATTCTACGTATAGCCTTCACTGACAAGAACGTTTATTTGATTTGTCATTTAAAACGAGACATTGATCTCTAAATATTATTAAACAAGTCCCCCGGTGCGTCCGTCTGTCTGTTCACGATAAACTCAAAAAGTACTGGACGGATTTTCTCAGTTTTCAACAACAGATACAGTGATTCCTGAGGAAGGTTTTAAAAATAGGCTGAGGAACGAATTGGTGCATAATACTCGTAACTTAAGTTTTTTTGAAAATTGGGCGAGAAATTAAATAGTTAAATTCAATATAATAATTCAGTCGTCATTCGAAATAGATGTTTCTAATTGTTACTTTTTGCAACTAGGTAATGACTGGATGCTTGTTCGAAAGAAAAATAATGTAAGTAAACATAAACTCTATTACCCGAGCGAAGCTGGGACGGTCGCTAGTATTTATCTAAATATTTTGCTATAACGAGTACTCAGGGTTAACGCTTTTTAATCGCCGATATTTTGAACCAGTTGCAATGATTATAGTCACGGCTAGACTGTGATTGTATCGCTTATCTAATCGTGGTCACTCCAGTTGAGCTGCACTTACAAATTAACCGATCACCTCAGTCCATAGGAATCTCTACTCTTGCGTTGTTGCATAGCTGCGTACGATCTTAGGTAGGACGTTATTCCTAGGATGTAGACGTTCATGGTTTCCCACTTGTTCCCTAGCACTATGTTCTAGATAATATACGACAGACGTAGATAGATCTAGATGTAATAATATACGGCATTTGTTACTTCCCAGCCTTATCAGTTCCCTAATCGAAGAGTTATAGAACGGACAAGTTCTGTTTAAGGTCCAACATATGACCGTTCTATCCTACTATCGAATTACAGTTTTAAATTGGCGTGCCCACTAGCAATTGTTAAATCTAAACTGAGATAATAAGATTTGAACGCCCACGTTCTTTCTTCATTTTAACAGACTTCTAATGAATAGAAAGAAGTTCTGTATTCAACGTTTAAATATGTTTATTGTAGATTAAAAATTAAGTATAAACACAAGATTAATTTTAATTTTGATTACACATTTTTTTACTACCAAACTTGCCTGTTCATGTCAAACGATTCATCCAATTGAGATCTTCATCCAATATCAAACAGAACGAAAGTCATGTATAAAGTCAAACGTGATTCTACCCGTGATAACAAATATGGTGGCCTCGCTGGTACATGTGTAGCTGGTATTCACTCTCTTCACGCGAAATACAGGAGTGCTTACGGCAGATAAATGTAATGTTAATACTTTTCCGGTTAAACTTACGTATGCTTCTACGACCTTTCAAACTAAAAGTCCTATTTTAGGTTGTACTTAAAGGCGTTGCTACTCCTAAGGATTGAAAAGGACGCCTCGCTCTTAATATAGCCGGTCCTCTGTATTATCATAGTATTTCTATGAACCGTTTCCAGTTCACACCGCACCACTCACTGAAGGTTGAGTTTCCATTCACATCATCTGGAATCGTGACAATCCTGTACAATTCAGTTTGCGCATTCTTTCTTATTATGTGAGATGAACTTCCTCCCGAGGCATTTCTTGGACACCATGAAATCGGTCTCGTCATAAAAGGTGCAAAGAGAGCTCTCCTTCAAAGTCGGAGATCATTGACTCTCTGGATTTGCAAACGTCCATAGGCGACGGTGACTGCTTTCCATCAAATGGTTTATGTCTTTTCGTTAGGCTAATTTATACACAAAAAAATCAGGGACCCCTAAACCTTGCAAGTATACAACCATATCTATGTTCTGAATCTGACGTCGTCCCTTTGATAAATGGTCGTCGTTTTTGCAGATAGTTTCTGGTACAAACGTATATAAGTGGAAAGAAAAAGTTCATAACTTCAGGCCATTAATCATGTTCATGTTATATTATTATTCTGGAACTGTGCCCGAAAAACTTGCTATAACTTGTTGGTAGAGGTCCAGAGACATAAAAAGATAAAAAGAGAATATATTAGTCCGGATTAGGATGATTAAAAGTCTTTTGTCTGTAACTTAATAATGCCAAAGACAATTTAATTATCTGTAGCAACAGGGGGTACTGTACTCTTTAGATGATGGTGAAATATCTAATCTATATTCTTGTATCATTAAATTATATAATAATAATACAAATGATGATATTATTATCATAATCATAGAAATAAAATTAATATTTGAGACCCATTTCGTGTTTCTTAATATTACGCAAAATCTGGAATAATATAAAGTAAGTAGTAGGAAGCTATAAACAAACATAAAGGTTTTATAAAAACACCTCTTCATGCATGGAAGCCAGACCGCGGAAAACTTGGATCTTTGGGGTATTGAACGGGTACGAAACGAAACGAGTAACTACACCAAGTTTCTAATACAAATTAGCACTTTCAGAATGTCTAAAGCTGAAGCGAAGTCTGCAAGACCAATAATTCAAAGTAACTAATCTCGTAACGGCAGATATTTCAAACAAGAAAAGCCACGTTTCAGTGAGACCGCAACTAAAACCAACTTTACGCCAACCGGAGATTCTCATCAAGAGATTTATAGAGCAAAATTCCATTTGCTCTTCAAACAAAGGAATTTTGCAATAACAACAACCAAAACTTAAACGCTTGTTTCAGGGAGAACGGAGAAATAACAGGATATTGAATAGCGACAAACGCTCTTCCCAATAAAAGAAATAATGACACTCAATGTTTTGGCCAGGGGTTTTTGCTGATAACTGCCGTGTGAATATTTGAATTATATATCAAATACAACTGTTTACTTTAGGATATTAATGAAATCTATTATAGGTGAAGTACTAATTTTGACAATTTACACAAGACAATAAACGATATCAAAAAATACATGACTTTTTAAACAATAAAATAAAATTATCACTTGCTGGTTTTAGATATAGATATAAACATCTTATGTATTATATGTGGCCATAAATCAGGCGAAAATTTGCCTAAATACTTTAAAATAATTGCTAACAATGGTTTCAAATTTTGAAAATTATTAACATTTGTCGTAATGGTGATGGAAAATGTTTTAAAACTTGCATCACTGAAAATTTTCGATCACTTTACGTCTGGCCTATACGATCGCTTGTTTTTTACCACTCTAATATATATATATATATATATGGTTTGGATTCCCCTGGGGAGGGTAATTGGGAAACTACGGTTTTACAAAGTCCTTTTCTATATCCGGACATCAATTTAACTCCACATACGATGTACACTACCTGATATTAAAAACGATAATGTGTTTGATGAAGGATTAATTTGTTACTATTATTTTGTCGTAAATAAATCATTAATCTTGCATCACAACACAATTGATCTAAATTTAACTCGTGCACGCTTAAACTAGTTTCCAAAAAGAATGAAACAGTTTCAGAATACCTAACATAGTTTAATTTATTGAATGATCCTTTGATAACGGTTTGTGATCCTTTTTTATTGGCTCGTAAAGTTCGGAGACAATTTAATTTTTTGTGGACGCTTAAAGGTGACCTTTGATTCAATAAAGACGTGTAGATATTGCTGTGATCAGCTTTTTGTTTCTTACTTTTTTTGATGATTCCTCATAATCTTCATCATATGAATTCTTCGTATCTTACTTACCTACATATTTATTCAGTTATTTATGGTTGACTACCAAACAATCGTGTAGATTCTTTATAGTTATAGTCACAATTCATGGAAATTCACATTTAATTTCAAGAATAACCAAATTCCTATGGGGCATGGTACGCAGATTTCATCACAAGATCACCAACATAGTAAACATCATTTGAAACAAAAACTATAAATGACAAGATAGATAATGTAAGTTTCATCACAATTATTATCGAAGAATGCTAGTAATCGTTTGGACCATAGGTTTTTGGTAATAATTGAAGCGTAAATATTTGATTTATGTATCATAAAACTGTTTCTTACATTTGCTTTTGATAATAAATAAATAAAACTTTCAGCAAAGAAAAAACATTTAGGGCTCAATAATTAAAGTAATAAATGAAACAAAAGTAGAGTGTTGATAGTCGCTCAAGAATTCTACCAAGCTTAAACTATGAAAAAGGTGCTAGCATTTTAAAATATTACTGCGATATCAGATGTAGACAAAAATTGGATTTAATGATTACAAGAACGGAGAAATGCAAAAAGTTAAAACTCGTCGAATAGAATCAGTTTCAGCAACTTGCACGGAATTAAAAAGACTAAAACTTTAATTCAATCCTCTATCTTTATTCGCTGTCATCCAAACGAAAATGCAATTATTTCTCGTAAGATTTGATATTAAACTCAGCAAGTATGCGGGTATTTGGCAGGCTGAAGACTGACTAGATATTGCCTATTTCCATAGGATAATCTCCTAACTCCGAAGGATTACATAAACTTCGGAGCTCAATATTCGAGATATTTCCATATCCCTGACTAAGGAACTTGTTTAAAGGCTATAGAAAAGCTAGCAGCGAGGAAGAAAATATTTTTAAGTATGCACATTTCTTAAATAAACTTTAGTTAAAGTGAGCTTATGTTAAGTGTCTCAAAATTGTACGATGCTTTGTAGATCAGAACACGTCTTTCACATTCTTTTTTTTAATTTTTAAGTAAGTTCATACCTGCTTAAAAATTTAAGTTAAATTAAGTTTATTTTAAGTTAGCTTTAAAAGTGTTACGGCATTTTGTAGTCCAAACGACTTCTTTTTTTTCATTTTAAAGTAATTTCACACCTGCTAAAGAACCTAAGTTATATTAAGTTTATGGTAAGTGAATATATTAAATATACCAATGTGTAGTCCCGAAGAAATATTTTTATCATCACATGATTTTTACCTAAAATTTCAGAAACTGCAAAAGTCACAAAATTTGTTGACACTTTGGTTGTACAACAAATAATTTTAAATTAAGCCAAATTCTTATAACTTTAACATGGCACATAAAAACTAAGCGCTACTTTTATATTTATTATTGTAATCAGACTTCTTTTCAATGAGATCTTTTATACGATTAGAATAGCAAACAAGGATGCACCACCTTATCGGTATATATTACGTAGTGTTTGTAAAATTACAGATGTTTTAGGTCATATGTGGATGTTTATCCCAATAAATTGGCTATGTTATCTGATAGCTCATCTGATGGGCTAAAACAGAACCCTATACGGTCATGAGCTACTGCTGCTGAAGACTAAGATACTCTCCTCGTGGCGCCGGCAACTGTATTTCTGACAAGTTATATAATATCGTAAACACGACGAGATTATTTTATATTTATTGTATTGTGTGATTGAGGCTTTTTTGCAAATAAATATTTTTATCGTTTATCGCTTCCCTGCTTTTGGGTGTACCATTCCACGTCGATTTTGATCATATTGATAATATTCTGTCCCCGTAACTCAATTGTAATGAAATACAGTTCGGACCTTGCTTAAATTGAGATCGAGACGTGTTGTCGTCGATTTGAGATTCTTTTATACGATCACTAGCTTTTGTCTGCGATTATTCTGGTGAGGAACTTATACACGGTTCATACAAAGTTTGTACTTGTACTTTTGTTCATTAAACGTGAAATTTCCAAATTTTATTCGAATTTATTCTAACTTTTAACCCCTTTTTTACTTCATTAAGCGAACTTAAAAAAAAACATTCTTTCAAAAGGAATTGTGTGAAAATGCAGATTCATTTTTTGAAGCGTTTCATCATTTTTTTTTATAACTGAATTAGAAGTTATATGGAATTGATTAGAAATATGCACATGAAGTGATTACTAAAACAAAATTTTCATTACTACTGGAGCTGGATAGAAATATCTAATTGTGAGAATGAACATTACAATAAATTTTGTTAAACCTTGACGACAAAAGTTATATGCGGTGGTAGAGCCGTTAGAGCTCACCCGGGGCGGCACCACCGCCACCCTCATAACCCGCCGTAAAGCGACATGTTCTTCATGTATTGTGTTTCAGTCGTGGTTGCCGGATACACATTATTGGAGGCGACCGTCTTAGTCCTCAAGAGTAGGAACGCATCCGCGTCCATCCTTAA
>DWON01009892.1:0-11118 GCA_018251015.1 Phocides pigmalion okeechobee | reverse complement strand
GTCCTCCTTTTAGTCGCCTCTTACGACAGGCAGGAGATACCGTAGCGCTATTCTGGTCCCGCGCTACAGGGACCGAATCAATAACGAATAAATCTAAACTCTTTTTGTTTATGCAATACTTTAGCGGACGCTTCTTCAAACGCATTATGATGTCAAACGCGTCTGAATCATTATTTCATTAGAGTACGCCCAAATGGCGAGTCATTGACTTACGACGAAAGTAATAAGCGGTATTGTGCGTGCTTTTAAGTCATTTCAGACAATCTAATCTAATTGCTTGTCGTTTAATTTGGCTAAATGAGAGACAATCTTACTCATTACGTTTGGTATAGTACTATGTGTGGCATGTTTTGTATTTCATTCATATTCGCGCCAATTAGTTAATAATAGTAATAGTTAGTAGTATATGTGGTATGGGAACTGTGATAGGGTATTTATACACGGTGTGGCGCAAAGTAGTCAAGTCGTTACCTAGTTGAAGGCATCATTAAAGATCAACAAATCTTTTTTTTATTTAACAATGTGCCCTTTTTTAATATTGACCCATTTTCAAAATTTTATAATTATTTATACCTTTAGTTTCATAAATATTCACAAAAGTCAACGTATCGAAAAGATATATGATGTAGATGTTTGTAAAATTTTGAAAATAACTAAAAACTCTAAAATCATAACAGTTTTACTTAACATATTTTTTCTGATTAGTCGTCATGCCGCTAATCCACAAGTGACGGCTTGATTACCTTACGCCACATCCTGTATAAAATAGACAAGTAATCTATTGTTGTCCGACTTCTCATGCAAACAATCTCATCCGGACTAAGTTCGAATGCCTTGTAGTACACAAGCATTGTTTACGCTAGCAATAAGTGTGGAAGTTAATCTGAAACCGATCCCATGGGGGTTAAGTTACAATATCTTAAGTAAATATATTTATGTTAATATCTTAAGCCCAACACATAGTTTACTTGGGCAGTAAACGCTAAAGTAATGAGTAAAATGTACACCCTCCGGTCTAGAACATATCTAGTTTACCGGGTGATAAGAGTAGAAGGAAATAAAAAGCGATTTTATGAGATTTAAGTTGGAACGCCTTAGGGAAAAATACTTGCGGTAATGCATTCTTCAGTTCAAAAAATATTTTTCACGAGTCTAATATATATTTTTTTTATTATGAAAGAGTAAGAAACGCGCATGCAGGCCACCCGATATTAAGTGGCCACTGCAGCTCATGAACAACCACGTCCAATCTCAAATAGAACAGAAGTTCTATTTGAGTTTGGACGCGGATGCGGTCCTACTCCTGAGGACTAAGATGGTCGCCTCCAATAATGTGTTCGGGCAACCACAACTCCCCAACCGAAGTACAATACATGAAGAACATGTTGGTTTCCGGCGGGTTATAAGAATGATGGTGGTGCCGCCCCGGGCGAGCTCTAACGGCTCTACCTTTAAAGTACTTTATATATCTAAAAAAGGTAAAAAAGAGTAGTATGTAAGTAAACCTGAAGTTCTCGTAAGGACTAAGTTGGAACGCTTAATTTAATAATTTAAATATACCAATCCCTCATTTCTTTAAACTATAACATAGACTACATAGACGATAAAGAGCTGATCTAAAGTTAAATTTACTATTAAAATCTATCGTGAGAAAAGATTCACTTAAGACTCATTTATTTTGTTCATCCATCAAAGTTGGCTGTATACTATGCTATTAGTAACGAACTATATTTTTATCTGTGCTCATAGCCAATATTAAGAGTTATTATAATCTGTTATATGTAGAATCTATGGTCATATTTCAAATTAAACTCTCTTATATCCATACCGAACCCGGTAGGTTGTTTCATTTAATAATTAAAAAGCATTTCTCTTTTTTATCAATAACCACAGGCTGTGGCTATTTAAACAGAAATCGTGTAAACGTAATTATAATGTTGTAAATGTTACTGCCTGTCACAGAGTAAAAAAAGTACACAGTTGTATTGAAGATCGCTTACGATGCCAGAGGCTCGTATATTTACTCTTAAAAACCACGTTTTAATTTACATTTAGTTTTCATCCGTCTGACCAGATCTTGACAACACTTGGCGTCGCCTCACTACATTTCGCAGTAAGCGAAGTGAATGCATAATTTACTTACCGTTTATCAAAGTGAACCCGTCAGAAGCATTGGTCGAGATCGTCAGAATGACACTGTATCTGTAAACAAGAAAACACTTTCGTTAAATTAACAAATTTTTAACATAAATTACACAGTGATGCTTCCCTTTGAAAATATATTTTTATATTATCTACATACGACCGATTAATGAGCGTCCATGGTTCGGGATTCTTCCGCGAAAACCTGTTTGTTTGTGTGAGAGCGTAAATCTGGGTAAACAAATTTTAATTGAATAGGTATAATTATGCCCTTACATTTTTTTACTATTCTATAAACAACATCTATGGTACAGTGTTATAATAGAGCCAATGCTTTTGTTCATAGATTTTTTCACTACATTCAATAATCGTGATCAATCAATCAGTCTTGATCAAAAGAAGTTGGCATATCGAGTCAATTGCTTGGTTAAAGAATTGCGCGGATTAATGTAAATTATGCCAATTAAACAAAATTTCTTGAGTATTCTATAGTGAGCACACAATTCGTGACTAAATGTCAATGATCAAGTCGACATAGCATGTCAATACACGGTAAACTTAGCTTTTGTTTATGTCAAAGTATATTTGCAGAGCACCCAAGATGTACAGAAGTAACACAATATTATTTTAAAATTAATTACTGCGGTTCTTTCATACTGTTGTATTTGTTTCTTTGAACATAATTAATATGAATCCTAAGGTCGTGATACGTAAGTGTTACCTAAAAAGCCGATGGGTGGTAGTCATTGACGGGTGAATAAACTACAAGTCAAAATTACTAATCATTTTCATCTTATTTTATCGTATCAGATACGTTCGCAGATATCCGATAACATTAATGAAAAAAAATAAAATCATATTAAAAGCGGAGGTCGGTAACAAAGTTTATTAATGGTACATGCAAGATGTTTTGTCAGATACACAATATTAAGTTTCTGGTCAAGTTGCCGACGTTAATAATTGTATTACAAGAATTCAAGTCAATAAAATCCTTAACTTATCGATGTTTGTATTCAACCTTGAATAGGATATAAACAGTTAAAACATTGAGGATTTCATGAATAAAATGAAATAAGCAATTCTTTGTGAAGATTCTATCTTATGTTATGCATGCTATATGCAGATTTAAATTACATTTTAATTAGTTACTTCGGTTTACACAACAGCGCTAATTCACGTTATTTTTATATAGAATGAATGCATGATCGTAACCTGTCATACACAGACAGTTCAATCTATTATATAGTTGAATCAAAAGCGACTAAAGAAATATTCAATAGAAAAAAGACTTTACAGACGTTGCTAATTTTTTAAACTTTCTGTTGATTAGTTTTGTAAAGTTTGTAAACGGTTGGACATGCCTAAACGGGCTATTCGTGTATTGTAAAGTGTAAAATTTTCTATACTAACAAATAAAATTGAGTTCATTATGTGTTTCGATTGAAAATTAATGTTTTTTTTTAATTTTATTTTTAATGAATATATCTTAATTTTATGATTTCATATATTAAGATAAACGAGCTGTCATTTCACCTGTCGGTTAATTGTTACTGCTATTCATCATCCATCATCCATTATCCATCATCCATCATCACCGCAGTCTTATATTACGTCGATCACAAATGCGTCCCTACTTCTATGGGCTAATAAAGGTCTTCTGCATATATGTAAGCAGAGTTGGGCAGTATAGACAGCGGAAAATCTAATTTGTAATTGGTATTTGAAATATCTGCGATATTTTTAGTTACTATTTCAAATAGTTATGGTTTCAAAATACATTTTTTAAATACGTTTAGCGATATAAAGTTATATATAAGTTATCTGAAAGTATAATTAAAAAATGTAATGTTCATGAAAGCAATTTATTTCACTGAATATATGAATAGGCTGGGCTTGATTAGTAACATCGCTGACCTTAAACATTTCTATCCAACACTTCTGGACTGTATGGATTCCCTTAGACACTAATATGAGATTTTACTTTATGACCAAATTATGTCCAAACTCGTCCCTTATCTACCTCTTTTAATACGTTTTTATTTAATACGCTTGGGACAACCCATACATACAAATGTAAGTATGTACGGATTCTTTGAGCATAATTTTCGCCAATTTTCAAGAGTTTAATTAAATTGTACCTTTGCTCACGTATGACCGACGACAATGCAATAAAATGAAAAAAATAAAAATAATAGTTAAAAAAAAACTAAAAAACCCGCTTTAATAAAAAAATCCAACAAAAAAAACACTTCCAAGCTTTTTTACATTGCTTTTTTTTCTCTTACTTATACTTTTTTAGTTGTATTTTTTATAGAGGCGTGTTATTTAGTTTTTTTTCTTAAGTATTATTTAAGTCGGTAAGAAATCTTCTTAGGAGCCCCTCGGTGGCTGTACAGTAAAGCGAAGTCCCGGGAAATCGAATGGTACTCACCGGTGTTTCTCTTGGGTCTATCTTAAATATCCTTGCCAGAGGAAATACTAAGCCCAATGTTTTATTACGACTACTTCTTATTACCAAAGACTCAGATACTCTAAACAAGTGAAGGGAAAGCTCTTCATTATGCAAATTGTCTCCGTGCCACCGACTCTCAATAAAGTATTAGCGAGCTTAAGTCATTCTCCCAAACTCTAATTTATCAGACACATCTTTAATATTAATTGAACATTTTACGCCCTTTTCAATTTACGAAACCCATTACGGTTATTATGAATAGTGTGTCGTATTTGTCAAATGATAACCACATAGATAATAAGGTTAACTTCATAAAAGATACTTGTGTTATCTACACAAATTTTGATAGGCGGTTGAACTAAAGGTGGGAGGACTATAGTTCGACCGGGGAGGTACCACTGTCGCCCTCATAATCCGCCGTAAAGTATTACTTGTGTTTCAGTTGGAGAGGTGCAGTTGCCGGCTACATTTTGAAGCGAGGCGACCATCTTAGCTCTCAGGAGTAGCAACGGATCTACGTTCGAGCGCAGATAGGATTTTGGTCGTGTTTGTGGTTGTACGTTGATGTCTATGAGCTGCGACCATTTAACTTCAGGTGGTTTGCAAGCTCATTTGCTAATCTTCTCATATAAAAAAAACTATTGTTTGACCGGAAGGTATCGCCGTCGTTATTATCCGCTGTGAAGCCACTCGTTTTTCGGAGAAACTCAGTTGCCGGCAAAACTTCGAAGGGAGGTGACTATCTTAGTCCTCAAACGTATGAACGATCTCAAGTCCTCTTTGACTTTGTATGTGCATGGACTGCTTATTGAAAAATTATATTTTTTAAGTGACATTGACTCGTTAATCAACCGACTATATGCGAATTTTGTCGGGATTTCTTCCTGATTCCCGTTAACTTAAGTCTAAAGTATACCTATGTCTTTATATACCACATATTTATATTTTACTATCTCTTTAATTTAAATATAATGTAAGATTATCAATAGAAAAACTATGTAAGTAGTAGTAAGGTAGCAAAATTGTAGAATAATAAAAAAAGTCATAATAAGCTTATAAAAGAAATCCAACGCTTGAGCGATTTGTCCATGATGTTTACCTAATCTTGAACACGTGTAAGATGTAGTCCAAGGTTAAACCCGAGCCGGACCCGATATAGGATTGACAGGAAGGGCAGAAGGGAACAGCAAGGATAGAGATATAAATACCTACCAAATACTAAAAATATTCTGAGTGCCTTCACACGTATTGCACCTCCAACATGATAGTGACCAAATTATTTCAAGTAATAAAAATACATATGTACAAATTTTTTTAATGTAACAAACATAATAAAGAGTAAGTTTTGAATATTCATACTACTTTAATGTTACATGATGTTAAGTATACATAATTATATATTATTATAAATAGAAAATAATAAGGTAATTTTAAATCAAAGCTGTTTCGAAATAGGTCACTATAATCCTTAAGGAGCGATATTTGAAATAAACTTAAACCTATTATAGGATGAGAAACAAGAAATGATGAGTAATCATTAAAGCCAATTAATTTGAACATATGTTAATATAACTATGAACATAAACTCTAATTAGCTTTTGGAAACGTGGAGCTCTTCGAGCTAATTTGTTCAGGAATGAAAGCAAACATTAGTGGATTGAAAAACTTTGCAATTGATATCCATTTCGCTACAAGGGCGAAAGTTAATATAAACTTTGCTCATATGATCCACTTTAAATTGTAATATTCAGGTCGTAATGACGTTCAAAGACTCTTTTATAATGTATAACGTAACATATAAAATGTTTGCATTGCGACGTTTATCCATTTTAAGTAGCAAACGAGCTGTTAGGCCATCTAATGTTAAATGATCTTTTTAGCCCATGGATATCATGTCCAACCTTATACAAGGCTAAAGTCCTCCCTGAAGTTTTTGGGTATCACAGAGGAGAAACGATACATCTTCGATTGACTTCAAGCAGAATATTTGTTCTTTCTGGACTTGGTTACAGATGGCCTTGGATGCTCACTTACTATGGTGGACTACTTCGTTTGCCAAATCAATTTCATTTTTTTTGTGTACTTTGAGAAAACTGCATAGATATTTCCATATTCATAATAAAAAATCATTAATGATACATCTTTTTTCTAAATTAACTAGAACTAGAAACCTCGTAAAATTCTAAATATCTTCAATGCATCTAACTTTAAATCATATTTTATTATTTTTTTGGGTAAAGATTCCTTTACATTATTTTGGTATTCTCTGATTCTTTTTGATAACTTTTTATTTAACACAGTATTCGAAATATAACATGAAAACATTCTACTATTTATTTGCAAACTATTAAAATATTATAAATTTCGTAGTATCCATCGCGATGTTCTGATATCCATAAGACTGCCAGATTTACGGAAGATTTCTTTGTAGCAAAGAAGAATTGTGGAGTTTCTTCAAACGTAAAACGTTTTAATTTACATCTCAAGATTAGGTATAGTTATGTACCTTTGATCAATAAATTCAGATAATTTAGCGTTGATTAAAGAGTGACTTTTATAACTACGCCTTCTTTTGTTATTGTAATAAAATCGAGTTAAAAGCAGACAGTTTCTTATAAATGTTTCCTGTCTCGACTGATTCCCATCGTAACATAAGTCAGAATTATCGACCCCTCACAAATTGCGTCGCCAGGCTACGAACTGCATATTCTAGTTAAAAATATTTTCGTACGATGAAGGCGCATATCTTTATTGCAAAGAAGATAAGATCTAAAATTCAATTAATCATGAGTCGTTTTGAAATGCATCCTTAATGCATATATGTGCGATTATATGTCTGCTATTCATTTGTTATTAATTTGTTTTTTTTTACAATTAAAATGGTTGGTTAACAGGTTTCGCTAATAACGGTGACTATTTACTTTTTAAAATAAACTTGTTGACGGGCGCCAATTGGATTGTTAGCCATATAAAATAGTTTTATTTTTCTTTGCGATAAATGAAAACATCAAAATATTAGACTACTTACCTATATTACAAATTAGATATAGAGTTAATGAGCTGGTTAATATCTCGCACAGAGAATTGCGATTGCTATTAAACGCGGGAATACTGTTGCCGTTTTTTTAATGTATTTTGGCTTTTTAAATGTATGTATGTTTTTATTAATTCTAATTATTCTAATGGAACTAAAACATTGAAAAATGTTGTGAGAAAAAACTCCGAACATCTTGTTTATTTACTTAAAATGCATCGTAGTAATTAATCGAACTTTAAAAGAAGTATAATTATAATGAGTGGAACTTTGAAAGAAGTATTTTTAGACATAAGTAAAACGTTAATCTTGTGCGAATACACAATTATTATAAAATACATCATACTCTCCCTTGGAAATGTCACCTAGGTTGCCCTAATTACCCATAAAGCGGATATCCGGTTATTATCCAGTATCCTGTATACCAAATTGATATTTACTGCAAGTTATTTATGACCCAACGCGCATTTGATATCCACTATATTATAGACTAAAATGAATTATTATTTAATTATATATTATCATAGATGTATAAACTACGAAACGAGAACTATGTACTATCGACAAACTGTTCTACAGTTTGGCAGAATTTAATTAATTTATTTGCTTATGTTGTTTGAATAAAGAAAATATGAGCCTACTGTACAGGAATAGACGAGGTGGTAGAATCTGTATGGTTTAATTGGAAGGTTCCACTCTCATGTCTGTTTCGATCATTTTAGCGTATATCAATCAATTTTAGCTTATTGGTGGAAAGGTACTTGCTAGCACGCTTACATAAGAGACGACCAGCTTAGTCCTCAAGAGTACCACAGTATTTGTTTGCTGCTTCCAGTAAATAAAAAAAACTCTTATGGGTCCTTCTGAGAGGTAATTCGTATTCCTTTTATAACGAAGACCTAGCTGGTAGCCGACCACGCTGGCCACGATGTTATCTGGCAACCTTAAACCAAGTGATATTTGCACATAAAATCAAGGGTACTAGCCTCAAACCCTACACGTTGTATGATAATTATAAATCTTACTAAACTCGCTAGTCTTCAAAAAGTTCTCAAAGACTGTTTGTCTATAGCCCAGGTGTCGTCGTCCTGAGAGGCGATCCTAGGCCAGCAGTGATGATGATTGATCACGGTGCCTATACGATATATGTATTAAGAGTGTCTCGAATTACAAAATAATATAAGTCTAAAATATAACGTTCTTGTGCTTTTTCTATTTTATTTATATTTGGCGCATGATAGAGTATTTTATATATCGTTATGTATTTTTACATCGTTTATTGTTTAGTCTATTTGTCCCTTAGTCAACAGACTCTCTCTCTGTCCGTGTATGTATTTATTTATTTATAAAATTGACATACAAACATTAAAGATGTAAGTGTAATAAATTTATTTAGCTAGAAAGCTATTCTACTTAGCAATCGTACAACGAAATACAGCAGGCGCCGAAAAGAACAAGTCTGGGTTAGCCTTCCTGCTCAATTCACAATTGAGCAAGGTTAATATACAAACTAGAGGTGCTTTATCCACCAGTACCAATATATCACTATGTACTCGACATCCGGAACAATTTATATCCACTAGACCTATTTTTTTCCTAACTTTTATTCACTATTGATGATTTTGTGCAAGACAAAATGGAAGTTCGCTTCAAAACTAATTCTATTGGCATCGTAAAGGCGCAGCGCGCGACCTTACACATTGCCTTTTGGCGAAAATCCAAAGGATTCTGGGGTAGTAGGTGAACTGGATAATACGTTACATTCCACTTTTGGTGTATTAAATAACTTTAAGTATTTGTGCTCAGTTATTGAATATTTGTTATATTATCCGTCTCCTGGGGAGTCGGCTAAACCGGTAAAAACAAAAGATATTCTGAATGTATCAATAATTCACATTCAAGATAATAAATGTTCAAGATATAAGAGTTTTTGTGATATACTAGTAACCAGGCACGGTTTTATACAGGGGAGTAGAGGACTACCAATATTTTCTTTCTGTCGTAATGGACTGATATCAACCAGGCAATTGAGTTAAAATTATAGATTAGACTGAAAAGTAACTGATGTTAATCTTATTTGGTATAATGTTTTATGTAACGTTTCTATCTTTTAACACATATGTTAAAAGGAATTGTTTTGTCATACATTAGGTTCATGTAACTCTATTGGCTTGTTCGTCGACAGTAAATCTCCCAGTCTAAATGAGTTTTCTGACATTTTCAGTAATAATATTACGTTGAGCACTGTACTCAGCCTCGCGATGTCATTGTGATGGCGACTGTACCAGATGTACGATGCAAACTACTATTAAATAATTCGTCAGCAAACATCAAAGTAAGCAATCTGTGCCACATTTTATAAAATATCAAGTAAACGACGTTACAATATTATGTTGGCTACTTTACTCAAGTTCACGATGTCATTGTGTTGGCGACTGTACCGGACGTACGATGCAATCTACAGCGGAGTTGGCGATGGCGCGTGTTTTATTTCGAAACGCGATACATAAACGTCTCTTTGATGTTATTTGATTTCAGTCTGACATTCGCTGAAAGGCAAAGACGCGCGTAAATAAGCGTTTTGTTCAGCGGTAATTTTGCGACTCGACGCAGATGCCTGTAAGTTGCGATGGTGATTTAAAAGCAGGCATTTATAATTTAATGCTTATTTACTACTTACATCACCCGCATGTAAGGATTTATAATTATGCATATGTAAAAATACTTAGAAATAAATAATATTACTGACACCTATATAAATATATAACTATAATATAATATACGATGAATTGTATATGTAACCGTGGCTATTGCATACTGCAGTTCGTATGCGATCTACAATGTTAAGTAACATTGGGCGCGGTCAAAAGTTGGATGGATGAACGCTAGTGGCAAAATTACATGACCACTTACGTGCATCGGAGGGACACGTTATCGATTCCTCTCATTATCTTGTAGCAGTCGTTAATACTATGTAAGAGATTTCAAGGATAGTTTGAAAAGAAAAACCAGCCATTTACGAGTCGGACCAACGCACCGAGGGTGCCATATATTTTTCTTCTGATGTAACAAGAAATTTATGGTTTTCAGATTTTTCTTTATTTGGCCTATAAGACATTGCGCCAAATTAAATGATTCTAGGTCGGTAGGAAGTAGCATGTGGGTATCGATTCCTTGTCAAAATATGCGGCATAAAAGGCCATATCTTTTGATTGCATTGACTTAGAGCCCAAGGGATTGCAGATGTTGGAAGTTTATATAAATTTCAACTTGATATTCGCACGTTTTCCTGATATAAAGGGTATTGACTAAAAAAAAAAGGACGATATGATTCTATAAGGGTTTCTCTTATGCTTTTTAGGTGCGGAACCCTGAAAAAAATCACTTGTCAATGATTTCGGCGTTTTTTATGTGAGAAAATGACAAATACGACACACTATTCATAATAACCGTAATGGGTTTCGTAAATTGAAAAGGGCGTAAAATGTTC
>DWON01009891.1:0-11119 GCA_018251015.1 Phocides pigmalion okeechobee | reverse complement strand
GCTTTGAAATATATACCATTATACATTGTGGGGGCGGATTGTTGCAAAGTAATTTTAATAACAACTTAATAAATTATTTCTATCAATATTTTTTCAAACTTGCAGCAGGTGCGATAATTAATATTTTAAATGTTAAAACTAAAACAATTATTACAAATACATTACATATTAAGATTTTAAACATACATTAAACCACTATTACATAGATTGTACGTAGCAGAAGTAGGAAAAAAATAACAGTTATATTAAGGGCGTTGTTGACAATTGATAACAAATAGCCTACACGCTTGTTTGCTACTTTTCTAACATAAAAGGTAAGTCTACGACTTGTTTTGAAATTAAAACAGGTGGTACCACCGAAGATAAATCACAATGACCTGTGCCTCTTGGAAACGAAGTTTCTTTCTTTGCCTATTCTCCAAATTATCGATTCACTCGAACGTTGTTTTACTAGAAAGATATGTCCGTCCATTCAGCCATAGATTTGAATAGGTCATCCAACAATATATGGATGTATTCATCCATTCATTATCTCTATCATATATTCACGATGAATCTATGAAAGAAATCTGTTAAGAATCTACTTCGAATTAAATTTAGATTTTCAAAAATATAAGTCATTGTTAATTTTATCCACACATAAATTTAGTCAAAGAAAAAAACACTGATTAATTTATAAAATTCTCTTTTTGTTTTGTTAGACGTTTATAATTTGCGATTGCGAAATACCAACAAATATGACGACCAAACTAGTAACTTACAATTTCGCTTACAAAACAGAACATAACGCACGGGTACGTATTACGCCGCTGAGGGAAATATTTCAAATTAAATGTAGCAATTTTTCCTCGAATATGGCGGGGGGGTGGGCGCGTGATATTTTTTAAAAATAAATGAAATCCACCGTCCCGGTTTATTTTAGGGGAAGGGTAGGGGTTTAGAGAGTAATACGATATTTTTAAACTAGATGTCAACTCAGCCGTCCGGTTTAATTGCCGGTAACTGGGAGCGTTTACGAGAATTCGACGATTTATATATTTTTTAAGGCTGTAATGGCGCCATATGGTCTGGCAATTTATGTTTGTGTTGCAATTTATGTGCTTAATGTACGTTTAGATCCTAAGCCGTAATATACGCAATTAAGCTACGATGGCGGGCCGGTTTACACTATCGTCTGATTTCTGTTAAATAACATGTAAGTATTTTTTCCAACAAATGGTATCGTAAGCTTATATACGAGTAATATGAATTGGCAGATACATAACCTTATCGTTGATACGTTTTTCTCACCACCAATCCGCATTAGAACGTACTCGTGCCTAAAAGTGGAACTTTAAAACGAATGACATTAGATACTGGACGAAACTATTAAATGAATTATTTACAAGCATACATGAACTACGTCGTATTAAAATCAGCTTTTGTTATTATCATTATGCTTTTTCAATATAACAGAAATTAGTAATCGTGGCTTTTGTCCATCTGGTATTATGTTACGGCCGCCCAATAACAATTGCATTTTACTTTAAATATAACCGGACTTCCAAAGAAAATTAAATACAAATGAGCTACAAACCTTGTAGATCCCTAAATTTGGAGTTACATCCTGAAGTCAGAAAATTGAATGGAAATCCTTTGAAGCAAAGAATAGCGTAAATAGTTATTCTAAGTGCCCTAGACGTAGCATGCGGAATTTGAGTCCATAAAGTATCATTATAGTGAACATTCATTGTATGTCAAATATTTTGCTGAAGTTCTGATATAATTTAAGCGAGGAAACAGGAATAGTCTACAGCGCTTAGCTTTAATGAAAAAAATGACGCATTGCCATTAACAGTCTATTTTTAAACTCGTTTCTTTACTAATTTCAACGTTAACTTGTAACATGACTTGATCCGTTTGCATGGAAAAGATTTAGCGTCAAAAAGCAATTAATATGGTAATATGAATATTGGTTGAGTCGATACGATAACGCTACAAACTTAATACAATATTTTTTCTGTCTGTACTTTCGAAATATGTACTCGCATTTACTATGTGTAATTTTTTATTTACCTTTTAACCAGGTATTACGAAAAAATATATAATAATAAAGTATATAAAAAATAAAGGTGCTAGAGCCGTTAGAGCTCGCCCGGGGCGGTATCTCCGCCTCCCTCATAACCCGCCGGAAAACAACGTTTTTCATGTATTCTGATTTGGTTGGGAAGGTGTGGTTGCCGGATACACATTATTGGAGGCGACCATCTTAGTCCTCAAGAGCAGGAACACATCTGCGTATATCCTTAAATAGAACTTATGTTCTATTTGAGACTGGATGTGGTTGCCCATGGGCTGTTGTGACCACTTAACATCAGGTGGCCTGCATGCTCGTTTCTTACTCTTTCACAATAAAAAAAAATACAGCCTTCACAGACGTGACATAGTCACCGCGTAATATAAAGTCCCTGCGAAAAAATACAGAGAAAAACTTTGATTGTTTGTACAAAATCACTCGAAAATGCCTGGATCAACTTTTGATATGATTCTGGAGCAAAACACGACTTCGTAGATTAGGTACCTAATTAAGGAATGAAAGCTTGATTTTCAATTAGGTATATCAGTTTTTATATTGGCTTGTAAACTTCAATTGCCAAAGCGTTTTCTCAAACAAGCCGTCTTTAATCAATTTATAAAGCACTCAGACTTAGCTTCTGTTGAAAACTACTGTAGGTCGTAAAGAGGCTTCGTCCTAATCTCGCTATGTGGCCGAGTGAGGCTCGTATCATGAAAACTTTATAGACTGCAATACTAGACTTCATTTTGAGAAAACTCTCTTTATATATATCCTTTGAATTTTATGAAACTTGGTTATTACTTATTAATCTTTTGTCTATTGTTATTACAATGATAATCAGAACAATATCTGAAAACATAATAAGAAAACTTCTATTCGTTAAGTCTTCAAAAAGTTCTATGAAGGCTATTAATGTCTGGAAAGTTTATATAATTATGTATATGCACTCGATTAGAGCGATAGATGCACTAAATTCTTTTTTTAATTCTAAATTTGTCATAAAAAATATTTGAAAAAATTATGAAACATGCAGATCACTTAAGTTTAATTATTTGCCAGTCTCACTTTTGTAAAACTTGACAATGCGAAAAAAATTGGTATCTATCGATAACAACCGGAACCAATACCCTAAAGTGTACTTTGAAGCACGAGCGTTTGCAAGACAGTAGCCATTAGCGGTAACTCATCCAACTACCGACCACATCTGACACTGCTTTTCACCTTTCCAAACTGACAAAGTAACGTTGGTCTAATAGCCCACTACACTAAACGTAGTTCGATAAGACTACCGGATGAAATATGTATAATCAGTCACGTCATTAGTGGGGGAACGCGAAAAGGCGATGCTGCAATGCAAAAAACCTGGCGGCGACATAGAAAAAATATAGAATTTCATTAAAAAAATCGGTTTCTATTATGATGAGACTCCCAAATTTTGTTTGTTCATCGAAACAAGGGAGTTTACGATAATGCAGTGCTGCAAACCCCCCTGATTGGCCTTATCAGTGGCAGGAGCATGATAAGCGACGCCTGGTATCTAGGTATCATACTAGATCTCCTGAAAAACCCAAGCTCATCCGAAAGATCATCAATTTCTCTGTAAGAAAAACTAGTGCTGCATTTTCCATGATGATTTCGTTTGAATTTAGTCAATTTCTACTACACAAACGAACACCAATGAGTTTACATTAATGAAAAGAAAACGCATCTCTTTCAAACAACTACGTAAGGCTCGTTGAATGAAACAGGGCGAAAGCCTTGCAATTGGGCGTTAACACTTTCCTTGCGGCGTACAAGACTATTGCGTACTGCGCGGCGCAACGCGCTTGCGGCTTGTCCACATCTGTGTTGTACGTACAAATCTGTATGGATTACGGACAAACATAAGTGCTGTGTTTACATGTGCGCAACAAGATTGGGGCGGAAATTATGTCCCGTATACACGTAAATGATACTCTGATGGTAAAAAGTAAAATATTTCAGTGAATTGTAGGCGCATCTTCTGTCTAGGAATAAGTTCCACGTTAGTGTCGTCTCCCGCAATGCTGACACGATCTAGTATAGGAGAGGCGCAATCAAAGTGTTAAACAACGATGTGTGAAGTGACAACGCCGACAGCTCATCACCTACATGAATAGTTATTGTTTGAGGAGTCACTGCACCCTGTAACTCGAACGGTAACTAAGTGCATGTTTTGTTCTTGCGAACAAAAAGAGAGTTCTAAATAGGAAAATCCAAGTTAACTTCGCTGAGCGGGTACTTTATTTCTTTACATCATTTTCGTGACTTTGACTTTCGTTGACTGACTTATACTTATATTAAAGTTATCATGTAGACTGTCTGCTTATTAGAGTATCTGCTTATCATAAACATATTACAGCTGGGCTCTCTTCTCAGAAAGAAAAGGACAGGTCAATTTCTGTGAAGGACAGCTCATTGTCCATGTTGTCCAATTATAGATTAGTGGACTTCACGCACATTTAGGAACTTTATCGATAACTTTTAACCATGCAAGTTTCCTCACGATGTTTTCTTTTTCGATATAAGCAAGTGATAATTAAATTGTAATGTGCTTTCTATTCGTAGTACTCTGAGTTTCAAGGTTTTTTTTGTTTTACTGCGTTATTCATCAGTGCGGCAAAAAGTGGCATGAACTTCAATATTAATGTATCTATAGATTAATGAATCCCGCATCTTCAATTGTTCATATTTGAAATTTGGTTTGGAAACTCTCGTATATTATAAATTGAAACTTTTCTTGAAGCCACACTGGTACACCCCCATGTCAAACTACCTTCTAACGAAGCGCTGACTTAATATCTATTGGCATACTCCATCAATCAACAATAATGGCTTTATGAATGGTTAAAACTTTACATTATACCAGCATTACTTCGATTGATTATCTGGTTTACGGAAAAACAAGAACATTTCATATTCAATACAAAAGTATCTTAAATGTTAATAATTATTAATATTAATACACAGCAGAAGAGATTGTTTTTTGTTTACTTCCATTTTGTTTATTTCCCGGACAACCATACATTGCAAGTTAAAAAGCTTGTAAAATAGTAGAAGATATGTATAGGTGATAGAGAAAATATATAATGTAATAGTAAATTGACGTTAAGGGTTCGTTTTTGTTTATTCAGTGTGTATTAGAGCGTCACTGGTCCTCTAAGCACGGCTAAACAAACAAACAGAATGAATCATAGCGTCGTGAGAGCAGTCACGTGCTAACTCTAGTGGCAATTGAGAGCAGTCCCAATGGAAATATTTTTTGTTTTAATACTGAATGGAGATATTATAGGAATTATTTCTCTAGTAGCCTTTAGCCTCTAATAGCCTCATAAAATACTCCCTCGATACTACGATATTACGTGATGTTCATAACAAAATTCGCTAAGGAATAAAATAATAATAAAGTTGTGGTGGCAGAGTTGTATTTCAAAGGGGAGGGACCATCGCTGCCCTAATAATCCGCCGTGAAGCAGTTGTTTTGTTCCGTTTAGAGAAAAGGGTTACCGGCTACCAGTGAGGCTACTCATTCTGTGTATGAACAACGTGGGAAACGATAATACGCAAAAACGAAGTATGTATATGAAATAGCACCGCCGCCAGTGGTTTAATAAAAGCACCCGTTCCTTGTTTAGAGCAGCCGTAACGAGGTTTCAAATAGCGCTAATGATCGCCAACCTTCAATGAAGATGGCACCTCAAGAAGAAGAATGAAGTAGCATACAATGCAGGTAGCCTGATTGTAAATGTTAACTACCGTCTGTGGACATTCGTAAGCAAACCCAAATCGGATTAAATTACCACCAAAGGACAGCCGCAAATTCATTTCTAATCTTGAAAACCAGGTTTAAAAGTTCCTTAAAATCTATTTCTCTTCAACCCAGAACACAGTAGCATTTAAAATAGTTATGAGACAAATAAAGGATATGAAATATGAGATATGAGATGTGAGACGTGAGAGGTAAGATGTAAGATGTCAGATGTAAGATGTAAGATGTAAGATGTAAGATGTAAGATGTAAAATGTAATATATAAGATATAAGATATAAGTGTACTAGTACCTCAGGAGTCCAACAATGAAAAGTTGTAACACTTTAAATTACAAAATCGATGACAGTTCAACAGTCTCGACTTACACAGTCCGTTACTTATTTATTTACGAGCACTGCAGTAGTCCTAATGGCACGAATTTAAAATTCCCTGTAGCTAAGTCCTGCAACGTCATCTAGCCTGCTATCATCGGTTGACGACCCGGCCCTGTTGATCAATAGTTAACTTTGCGATAAGTTCCAAGGTGGGGAAACTATAATTCGACCGGGGAGGTACCAACGCCGCCCTGATAATCCGCGGTAAAGCATACAAGTAATGCTTTTGGTTGGAGAGATACGGTTGCCGGCTACAATTTGAAGCGAGGCGACCTTAGTCCTCAGGAGTAGCAAATTTTCGAGCTCAGATAGGATTCAGTCGTGCCTGTGATTGAACGTGGATATCTATGTATTACAACTGCTTAACATCAGGTGGTTTGCATGCTCGTTTGCAACTCTTGTCACACAAAAAGGTATATTTTTGAGTTACGTAGATTAACGGCTTAAAAGAAGCTTCACAATGATATGTCCTTCATGTTATATCTCTTCGTATATAACAAACAGTTTTTAGGATACCTTTAGCACTACAAACACAACTAGAGCGTAACTTAGCTCAAGCTAAAGATTGAGGTTAAAGTAAGATGAGTGAAACTACAAATTAAAAATACACACAAGAATTCGTTTATTTTCGTTCCATCTTGTTTTTCAGCCGATTCACCCAAGACAGATATCTAAGCAATGATTGTAAATATCTATGTTAGATTTTGGTATTGTATTTGTTTCTTTATATGTGGCCCTGACCTTCCTTCGGTACAGTGATACTGGATAGAATACGTAATTTGACAGATTCGTTTCACGGCAGCGGAAATTCTAGTATAGTCGCCACACCAACTGGCTCCATTTGTGAAGATACATACGGCTTCCCGATTTTTGCACAGGTATCGTCAATATTCTTAGATTTTGGGATGAATATTAGTTTCATTCAACGTGGGCAAATGGGTTCCCGAGATGAGATTATACAGACAAAAACATTTTTAGGTAAAGTAATCGATACAAAGCATATATAAGTAAGAAAATGACCTTTGAACATTACTTCAAAACTACAGGCAGGCACTTAAATTCATTTTTTTGTCTAGTGTCTAAATCATAATAGTTTTTTATGACAGAATTATTTTTTTGGTTCATACAAAAAGCTACTTCTACTAAAAGTATAATTTGCAAGAGTTGTTAAACTAAATAAACATAGCAATATAAACGGTACAAATAACGTAATCAAACCTCTAGATCTAATAACCTCGTGAGACAGCGTTGTGGTGCTATTCTGTAAGATCGATTTATTGTCGAAAACAGTATCCATAGTCAGATATCAAATTTGTAATTTCTCTAAAAGTTGACAATACCAGTGTCGATATACTTCTATGTATAATGGTGAAATGAATTGTATCAAATTAATTAGAATATCAACAGCATTTCGTAAGAGAATATACCGTCGAATGTAGTGTTTCAAATTGTACAAGAACATTCGCTTTCAAAGCGAGTTTTATCACTTCGCTGAGATACGAATTCGAGTAGATGTTACAGAATAACCTACTTGGTTACTTTAACGATACGTAGCTAGAGTCAGTGACCGATCGAGTGTACTCGTAATGGGGATAAATAGACATCTCACCCTTACCGTTATGTTCTCACTTTCCTTTATCAGATATGTAGAGCATTTGAATATTAGCTTAATATGTTTATTATGTATTAACTCTTTGCCCTCGGGTTAGTGCGCGCAGAATTACATAGATTTTACAATAAATACTTCAGTTATATTTTAACGGAAAGCCTGTGAAAGCAATAAAAATCATACTAATTTTGATTCTGTATTTTACCTTGGAGTGGAACCAAGGATGGCAACTCCTCTCTGAGCTCACTTACGCTTATGTATAAAAAAACCATCTGCATAATTGCAGGATTGTACGTTTAGCAGTTATGGTCATGAGTTGATCTCTGGTTCTGTCACTTACCTTAATCTTTTATGTATGTAGATGAGTGGATAATCGTAAGATCAGTTTATGGTCTTAAATTTAATAATGAGCATGAAATCAACTTGATAATAAATAATAACTGTCAGTAAGGATAGTAAGGAAAGCATATCAAGAAGACGAGACATGTTTACTTATGAACTAGAATTTAAGAGTAAGATTAAAAATTATAAGTTCCGTATAGTCGGCTGATAGACACTAGAAATAAAATATCAGAGAATAACAAATACGAAAGTCGTATACGATTTGAGACACCAAAACTTTTGTACTGAATATGAAACGATATCGTTGTTCTAGTTTAGAAGATTCTTTTGATCCTACGCCCAAATGATAGATACGTTTGATGGATCAAAACATCGTTACGTGTTACATTGACGTTACGCGTAATACGAAGACGTTCTCGACATTGAGGATAAGGTATTGGCCTCACTTTCATCGTGACTTGACGAATATTTTCCTACGATATTTAAGTAGCAGAAGACCATTTTTAAAGGTGGGAGAACTATAGTTCGATCGGGGAGGTACCACCGCCGCACTCATAATCCGCCGTAAAGCATTACTTGGGTTTCGGTTGGAGAACACTTTAAAACGACGCTATCATCATAGTCCTGAGGAGTAGCAAAGTATCTACGTTCGGGCTCAGATAGGATTTCGGTCGTATTTGTGGTCGTATGATTTTAAACAAATATTTACGCGGATATTATATATTTTACGAGTACACGATAGATAGTAATATGGCAGTTTCATTTGGAGGTCATCATCTGATGACCGTTGCTAACGTTGAGTATTAAAATGGTCTCCACGGAGAACAATAGGTCTTCAAAATCGACCTAACGAGACTAAACATAAAGGCAATTAACTAATACGGGTTAGTAGGGATCTTATGCGTAGGGTACGCGTTGCTTCTCTGATACGAACTAAAATTCAACCTTGTTTAAGGTTAGATTTCATCTCTATTTCTGTAACGCTATTCAAAGTTAGGTATCTTGCATGTTCGTGTGCTTTTCAACTCACTTAAAATAAAATTTCAAGGGTGTAAAAAAGAAATTTAATATTAGCTTCAGTTTTATTGAGCGAGAACATCGTATATCGTCGTTTATATGCGCTTGTGGCAGCCAAGTTGGTATAACAGGAAAGTATTCTTTTACGACAGCGTGGCGCGGGTGAAACAAAAAGTTTTATAGGCGATGTTAAGATTCAGTGAGTGCCGTGTTGGTGGAAGCGTATATCAAATGTAAATTAGATTCTTTAAGAGGAAGTTAGAAAAACAACTTCACATGTTGTTCATATGAGGTTGTTTGGGCTGTTACAACACATGTTTAGATAGTGCTTGTTTGCTTGCATGAACACTATAACATGGAAACACTCTGTTTACGAGGAGATTTTTATATTCGAGAAGAGTAGCAAACGAGCATGCAAACCACCTGGTGTTAAGTAGTCGCAGCGCATAGACATCTACGCTCAACCACAAACACGACCGAAATTGTATCTGAGCTCGAACGTATATACGTTGCTAGTCCTGAGGACTATGGTCGCCTCGCTTCAAAGTGTAGCCGGCAACTGAAGCACAAGAAATGCTTTACGGCGGATTACGAGGGCGGCGGTGGTACCTATCCAGTCGAACTATAGTTCTTCCACCTTTAAATGAGTGTGATAGCATAATATATTTTTGATATTATTTTTTCAAACAAATATTACTTCGCTTCATTGAAGTCTCCGTTGTCCCAAGAGCTGCCATGCATTTTGTTCAGCGTATTGGCATAGCCAAGCAAAGTGGAATTGCTGCCAGCATCTTGGGCACATTGCCTAAAGCCCCCCCCCCCCCCCGCCCCCCGGGTGTAGTTTTTTTTTTTTGGTTTTTTTTTTGTGTTTTTTTTTTTTTTTTTTTTTTTTTTTATGTAGTATGTTTTTGTTGTAGATACTTTTATATAATATATTTCTTGAAGTTAACATTGTTTTTGTTTGTATACTTAATGAAATAAATGAAAATAAATCATATTTTAAATAAATAAAACAAGTTATTAAATCCATTGGTTCCAAATAGTTGCAAAACGTATTATATTTTGATGTAAAAGGTGTGTTTAGGCAAACATACACACTGCCTTTTTAACTAAGTTATTACTAACACTAAAGCAAAGGTAAGCAACGTTTGCTGTTATAATTACAATTAACTTGATTTTTGATATTTTAATATTATAGCATAATTTAAAAACAAAATTGAGTTGATATATTTCGTAACTAAGCACAATGTCGCTGTCCACGGCAGGAAGTTTCTATATATTATATTATTAGGAATATTTACGATACTAAATAATCTTCCGATGACCACAGATATTAGAGTCAGTCAACCGTAACTGAGCCACGCCCACCGTTCGGACTCTGAATAGAGATCATGGATAACTTAAAAAGAAATAAACGCGCTCAGAGGCAAAAAGATCGCGCGGTAACAAAGGAAATGGGCATTTTATTCATTTTATCATAAAACAGTAAAGATCTTTATTACTGAAGTGCGCAGCTTGCGACTTGTGTAGTTCCAAACGATTGACAAAGTTAAGCAACGTCTGCGAGGTCGGAACTTGGATAGGTGATTGTTATAGGAAAATTATGCTTGCTTTATGCTTTACAGGTTACATTAAACAGTGAGTCTTAGTTGTTATCAATACATGACAATCGTTAGATTTTTAAAGAATCTCTGGACTCATCGAAATCATCTGACAGACCAAATAAATATTTTTTTTATAATGAAGGAGTAAGAAACGAGCATGCAGGCCACCTGATGTTAAGTGGTCAGTGTAGCCCATGGACAAGCACTTCCAATCTCAAATAGGACCGAAGTTCTATTTAAGGATGGACGCGCATGCGTTCCTACTCTTGACGACTAAGATGGTCGCCTCCAATAATGTGTATCCGGCAACCACACCTCCCCAACCGAAA